>JASPKP010000130.1:32500-40000 GCA_030674155.1 Stramonita haemastoma
TGTGTGTGTGTGTGTGTGTGTGTGTGTGTGTGTGTGTGTGTGTGTGTGTGTGTGTTGTGTGTGTGTGTGTGTGTGTGTGTGTGTGTGTGCGAGTGTTTGTGTGTGTGTGTGTGTATGTGTGTGTGTGTGTGTGTGTGTGTGTGTGTAAGTGCTCTTGTGTGTAAGTGTGTAGGTGCGTGTGCTTGTGTGCTTGTGTGTTTGTGAGTCTGTGTCTGTGTAGTGGTGTGTGTGTGTCTGTATGTAAGTGTGAAATAGTGTGTGTGCGCAGGCGCGCGAGCGCGTTTATGTGTGTGTATGGTTGTAGGTGAAAGGTGTGTGTGTATGTGTGTGTTTGTGTGTGTGTATGTGTATGTGTGTCTGTGTGTGTGTGTGTGTGTGTTTGTTTGTGTGTGTGAATGTGTGTCAATCAATCAAATTTCAATCAATCAAATTTTTATTTCCAGATGGTACATTGAGTAAGCATCGATTTGCTTTTTTCCATCAAGCCATCCATCTAAAGAAAAGAAAGAAAAATCAAAACAACAACAAAAATCAAATCAAAACAAAACAAAGCAAAAAACCAACAAAAAACAAAGCAGAAAATCCCTAGCAAACAATAGAGCCTACAAAAGAAAGAAAAGGGGAAAAAGCAAACAAACAAATAAAACAACATCAATCATTTCACCAACATTAATTAGCTAACATGATTTCAACAGTTTTAAAATAAAATATGCCTATAGATAATACAAGCAACTACAATAACAACAAAAACAACCAAAAGAGAAAAAAACAACACCCCCCCCAAAAAAAAAAACCAACACCACTCAAACGCCATACACACACACACACACACACACACACACACACACACACACACACACACACACACACACACACGCACATCACACACACACACACACACGCACACACACACACACACACGCACACACACACACACACACACACACACACACACCACACCTACACCTACACCTACACCTACACACACATATACACACATACACACACCTACACCTACACCTACACACACACACTCACACACACACACACACACACACACACACACACACACACACACACACACACACACACACACACACACACACACACACACACACACACACACACACACAAACACACACACATACACACACACACACACACACACACACCGGTTTGCGCTCATCCACTCAGCACGTATACTCGTACGTACATGCACACATTTAGAGTCTTTTCAAAATCATATAGTGTCAAAAAAACCCTTAAAAAACAGCTTATATCAGTTACAATGTAACCAAAAACCATTATTTAAGACCAAAAAAAAAGTCCATGAAATGTCTATAAGCAATTTATGTCAGATTACAATATCTCTATACTTCAGTTCATACTATATATTTTAACAACAAACGCAACATACCTTATAATGATACCCATCATCACTGAGAGGAAATAACATATACGCTAACAAAAATACAATCAAACAAAAGAAAAACAAAAACAAACAAACAAACAAACAAACAAAAACCCCACAAAAAGCACACAAAAAACCATTCAAACCAAAACAACAAAAACCAATCTACACGGATTATATATTAAAAGGAAGAAAAGAAAAAACAAAAACAAAAGCAATAATACCATATTGTAATACCCATCACCACTGAGTGGAAATAACATAACAAACGTACGGGCATGTACACATTTAAGGTTTTTTTAAAAAAAAAATCATATAGTGTCAAACAAACAGCTTATATCAGTATGTGTGTGTGTGTGTCTTTGTGTATGTGTGTGTTTGTTGTTTTCTATTTTTTAAAAATATTGTTATTGTTTTCATATCGAGGATAATGGAATAAGCACTCGTTTCCTTTTTCGCATTCAGTCCCCGTGTGTATGCAGTTTTGTTTTATGTTATCATCTGTTCCCACCGGCATACAATGGCCCACTCTTACGAAAAGCGGAACAGTGTTAAAGGTGTGTGCAAGATGCTCTGTTGTGTTCTCACCTGGGCCTCGGTGTATTGTCTCGTGTGTGTGTGTGTGTGTGTGTGTGTGTGTGTGTGTGTGTGTGTGTGTGTGTGTGTGTGTGTGTGTGTGTGTGTGTGTGTGTGTGTGTGTGTGTGTGTAAAATTGTAAAACGAGCAACTACTAGCTACGGGAAAAGTTTGCCGTGAAATAAAGCAAAATATAGATTACGACAGTACCGTAAAACCCCTAGCATACGCCTCCACCCCCCCCCCCTCCCCCCCTGTGCACAGATTTAGGGCCAAATTGGGGGGTGGGCGTTTGCTAGGGATAGACCCCTTTGCACAAAGTAATTTTTGAGCTGAACCGTGTAATTGAGTGAATACAAACCCCGAAAGCATGTAACTTAGGTCGTGTGAGTAGAAGTGAAGGAAAATAGGAAAAAGGGACTTTGAGGCAAAGAAGGCCAACAGGAAAGAGTGCCACAGAAGGCTCGTTTTTCAGCCTTTGTGCTCTGGACTGAAACTTGTTTTGCACCTTTCTTGTTGTTCGTAGGACTGGCAGCATGTCAAACGGGACCATCGTCTGATTCATGTTCATGATGTTGGACAGAGGATAACCATGGCGATGACGTGGTCGCAGAACGTTCCGTCGGAACTGAAGAAGTTGATCCTCAAAGTCTGCTGGACCTTTTGGCTTAAGCTAGTACCCTGTCGACAAGACACCAAGTGGCGCTGTTTCCAGGGACTTAATCACGTGTCTGATGCTGAGAAGCCCACTACATCGAAAGCACCTGCCAGTTCCATCGCTTTCCGTTGTAGGTCCTTGTTTCGCAATACCTTGCCTTCAGATCTTTCATCTTCCAGATAATGCAGCACACCTTGGTCGACATGTTCAGATCTAACTGCTGGTCCTTTTGACAGTTTCCGTTTTTGTTTGTCTTTTCCGTACTGCTGTTCAAGTCTATCTCTGTTTTCACTCCCTTCCCTGATCCTCTTCCTATCCACAGAAAATTCACGGGCACACTCCGAAACATTCCCACCTGCTCCGTTATCTAGATACTGGAGGACTTCCCATTTGAAAGATACAGTGTAAGACTGTCGCTTTGGCAATTTGCAAAAATGGCACAGAGAGATTCAAGAACCAGCTTCCGGTCATCAGGAAGCGTCGTCAAAGTAACCGTATGTCAGTAACAGACAAAAGACGTCAGTGGAAAAAGCATGACGTAATTTTAATTCACTTTGTTGGGGATGGGTGGGAGTGAGGAGAGGGGACAAAGAATAAGAAAAAAGGAAAGAAACACAAAAAGGTAAAGAGGGGGAAAAGATGACTTTTAGAACAGTCTGCACAAATCCTAGTGAAAGTGAGCATAGTCACTTTGAAAAAAGCAGGGTGGGCGTTTGCTAGGTAGTTACCCCTGTGCACAACTTTTGGCCCAAAGTGGGGGGTGGGCGTTTGCTAGATGGTGGGCTTATGCTAGGGATTTTACGGTAATAGTGTCATAATTCCACGGTCATACTTTACAAAAAAGAGAATACTGGGGATGACATCAAAGACAATGCTATCTCACACAACAACTTTGGATGGATTAACGCTTGTTGCAGAGACTGATCTTGAAATGCTGGTAGGAACTTCTTTAAACCTTGACATTGGTACTAAACATCAGCATTAGAATGCTTTTAACCACATATACATCTTATGTTTTGGGCAAATTTTGCTAAAATAGATTATTTAATTTCAGTCTGTGGATTAGAGAAACAATTCTTATAGTACTGGATTTTCGAAAGGCGTACTGAGTACAAAGAACGTTCTCAATATCCAGAGCTGAACAAGTATGCTGGGGATAGCCAGCCTCTTCCTGTGTCTTTTTGCCATGTTTCCTGAAAACATTTTGAAGCAAAGCATGACCTCCATGAAGAGAAAGAGGGATATCTAAAACAATTGAACAGCTAGAATGTTTCGCAGCCTTTTTGGCTGCTTTGTCAACTTTTCATTAAAATAAAGACCACAGCAAGATGGAACCCAGCAGAAAGTGACATTCAACCCAGCACAAGTTACACTGAACCCCCCAGAATTAGAAAATGTACAGGCAAATTAATTTCGGTAATGAGATTCTGTCTAACTGTCGATGTCAAGTTACTAAGAGAATGTAATGCAGATTTAGAATCAACCCACAGCAAAATCTGCAAAACAGCATTGGCAAAATCATGCAGAAAGTACAAAGACATCAAAATAGCCGTTAAGTAGTAGTAGCAGTAGTAGTAGTAGTAGTAGTAGTAGTAGTAGTAGTAGTAGTAGTAGTAGTAGTAGTAGTAGTAGTAGTAGTAGTAGTAGTAGTAGTAGTAGTAGGCCCCCGTCAGTCGGTGTCGACTATGGAATTCGCGCCAAAAGAAAGGTCATTTGTTCAGCGACAACGCCGGCTGTGGCGTGGTCAGTCCGATGTGGGAGTGGCAGTCTCTGTTGCATCTGATGCAGATGTGGCTTGTTGAGGTGGCTGGAGCACATGCCTTCCGCTTGGCTCTCTTTTCGTTTGCTGCGGTGTGGATCTTTTCTTCACCACACTTCAGCTGTTTGTGGAGAACACTGCGCCATTTGCTGTGGTCAGCCGCTATCTCCTCCCAGTTCTCTGTGTTGATGTCCAGGGCTTTGATGTCACGCTTGCAGACGTCTTTGTAGCGCAGTTGGGGGCGGCCAATGCTTCTCTTGCCGGAGGCAAGTTCACCATAGAGGAGATCTTTAGGAATGTGTCCATCCTCCATCCTTCGCACGTGACCGAGCCATCTGAGTCTGCGTTGTCTGAGGAGTGGTTACATGGTGGGAAGACCTGCAACCTCGAGGACCTGAACGTTGGTAACTTTGTCACTCCAGTGGATGCCGAGGATGCGACGGAGAGAGCGCAGGTGGAAGCTGTTCAGTTTGCGCTCCTGTTTGGAGTCTGTTGTCCATGTTTCACTGCCATATAGGAGAGTGCTGACGATGCAGGCGTTGTACACTGCCATCTTGGTGGAAATTGTCAGCTTTGGGTTCTCCCAGACACGGGTAGTGAGGCGTCCTAAGGTCGTAGCAGCCTTGCCGATGCGCTTGTTGATCTTGGCAAAAAAGGGATAGGTTGTCACTGATGGTGGATCCCAGGTATGTGAACTGGTGTACGACATCGAGCTGGTAGTCATCGATGTAGATGGCTGGTGTAGTTACCACGTCCTGGCTCAGCACATTGGTCTTTTTCAGGCTGATTGTCAGGCCGAAGTCTTTGCAGGCCTGGGAAAACCTATCCATGAGGCATTGGAGTTCTTGCTCAGTGTGAGAAGTGACAGCAGCATCATCAGCAAAAAGGATGTCCCTAATTGTTTTCTCCATCACTTTTGTTTTTGCTTTCAACCGAGCCAGGTTGAATAGTCGACCGCTGGATCTGGTGCGTAGGTATACACCCTCTGTTGCAGTTCCAAAAGCGTGCTTTAGGAGCAGGGCAAAGAAGATGCCAAAGAGGGTGGGAGCAAGGACACAGCCTTGCTTGACTCCACTCTTGATGTCAAATGGGTTGGACATGCTGCCCTCATACTGGATTGTTGCCTTCATGTCATCATGAAAGGATCTGATGAGACTGTGGAGTTTTGGGGGGCAATCAATTTTTGGAAGGATGCTGAATAGCCCTTCCCTGCTGACTAGGTCAAAGGCCTTGGTCAGGTCTATGAAGGCTATGTAGAGGGGTTTGTGTTGTTCTCTGCATTTCTCCTGAAGCTGGCGTAGGGAGAATATCATGTCCACCGTGGAGCGTTCAGCTCGGAAGCCGCATTGTGACTCGGGGTAGACACGCTCAGCAAGTTTCTGGAGGCGCAAAAGCATGACACGAGCAAAGAGTTTTCCTACGATGCTCAGGAGAGATATGCCTCTGTAGTTGTTACAATGAATTTTGCCAGTATGATGGGACTGTTCAATCTTTAAAGCTGGTTATAATAGCTCTTGCTCACTGCATAACTACATGCAGGAGATAGTGAGGGGATGTTTTTGTTTGTTTGTCCATGGTTTCGACCATGACCTCTAAAACAGCAGAGGAGGCGGCTGCCGTTTCAGACACTGGGCAGAAATTTGTTTACAGTGAAGATGCCCAGAGAACATCCCAACTCTCTTGGCCAAGAGGGCATAAGGACAGTCAGGTTTGGAGATGTTCTCCAAAGGCCAACTAGTTCCCAGGGCTACAGCACATAAGGACTGTGCAAGTCAAGCCTCCTAGGCAGAGAGTCATAGTCGATCACTAAAGACTAAGCTATAAAGTGGAATTCCATGAGTGCAAAAGCCACTGATCAAACATCGTCTCATTTTGCTGTTGCCACCAGCGTCAATGGTTTAAAAAAACAACTGGGATAAAGCCACTGATCATACAGCCTCTCACTTTGCTGTTGCCCCCAGCGTCAATGGTTTAAACAAAAACTGGGATAAAGCCACTGATCATACAGCCTCTCACTTTGCTGTTGCCCCCAGCGTCAATGGTTTAAACAAAAACTGGGATAAAGCCACTGATCATACAGCCTCTCACTTTGCTGTTGCCCCCAGCGTCAATGGTTTAAACAAAAACTGGGATAAAGCCACTGATCATACAGCCTCTCACTTTGCTGTTGCCCCCGTGGTTTAATCAAGAACTGTTGTGAACCCAAGGCCCTTAAGGCAGTGAGGGAATACAGGTTTATTATTGACATGCTCATGCATACGCCATTTTAACAGCTCTCACGCCCTCTACTCCTATCCAGGGGCGACAACTACCAAACCCAAACGTAACCTAAACTACTGTTTACAGTATATCAACATCTCCCTTTCCTTGGGAGAATTAAAAAGAAGAAATAGAAACCAATGAAGTGAAACAGTCAATACCATTCCGCTGGCAATTAATTGATGACCCAAGTTTGATTCCCGTTTTAGGGAATTTTCCCCTGGAGTTAACATCAGTGCCAGATTCAATCTCCCCAAAAAGTCCTTTGGATGAGACGATAAACCAGGCCGTGTGCGAATGCACGCAGAACATCTTGTGCATACGTTAAATCATGTTCGCCTTTTCATGAGTAATCCATTGTGTGCCACAGGAAACAGATGATAAGATTTACAAAACTGCATACACACGGGGACTTGATGTAAAAATGCACATAAGTGCTTATTCCATTATCCTTTATATAACAGAATAAACACATATCTTAAAAAAGAAAGATAAATGTAAGGTTATTTGTCAGACTGTTGCAACCCATATTCACACACATGTGAATACACAAAACAATCCATTTTCCAACATGAAAGATGAATGAAAAATGATCAACATGCTAGACTACCATGTCTCTCAGTGTTGGGAAATATCAAATCTGAAAAGATAAAGTATTTCTCAAAGGGTGGGAGTTATCAACATAATCCACCAACGCTCAGCTAATGTCGACATCAGTCAGTCAGAATCATCTGGCATGTCTGTTTTATCTGCTGTTCACACAGGTCAAAAGTCAGTGTACTAGTCTAACATACACACACAAAAGCACACACTCACATTCGGGCGCGCACGCTCGAG
>JASPKP010000130.1:50000-55000 GCA_030674155.1 Stramonita haemastoma
CTACCTACCTGCCTACCCACCTACCTACTCATCTGCCTACCTACCTATCTGCCTACCTACCTACCTATCTGCCTACCTACCTATCTGCCTACCTACCTACCTACCTGCCTACCTACCTACCTACCTACCTACCTACCTACCTATCTGCCTACCTACCTACCTACCTACCTGCCTACCTACCTACCTACCTAACTACCTACCTACCTACCTATCTGCCTACCTGCCTACCTACCTATCTGCCTACCCACCTAGACTTTTCTTCTTTCTCTTTCCCTATAACTCTGTTTCTTCCTCAGCTCTGTCTCTCTCCTCTTTATCACCCTCCAACGGCACTATGATAGTACTCTACCGTATGAATACACACTTTATAAGCATCTTCCATGTCGGTGACGCTGTTCGTGTGGCGACACCACAGCCCCGAAGACAGTAGCCTGGCATGAAGATAGCAAGTCTTGTCGGAACGAAAGTTGGCACAGTGTATGCAACAATACATAGTATTACACATACTATTAATAGTAGTAATGTTATACAATATGACACAACCTAGCACAGTGCAGGGTCCTCGCCACAACAAAGAAAGTACACAGAAACACGAGCATGCAAACGCATAATTTTATGCGCACGCATTCACCCCCCCCCCCTCCCCCCAAGAATAAGGCGCATATTGAGAAGGTGTGACAAAAGGCCTGTTTGAGTGCCGTCTTACCCCGACTTTTGCGCAGTAACAGAGCCCAGGGCACCATGAGAGTGCTATACTGCATGCATGGACACTTTGCTAGCATCCTTTGATATCCTTGGCGCATTTTTGTGGCGACACTACAATCCCAAAGAGGACAGCCTGGCTGGAATATTGCAAGTCTGTCGGAACAAAAAGCTCATACAGTGTATGCAACAATATGTAATATTACACATAATATTAATGATAATGTACAATATGATGCACCACAGCACAGTGCAGGGTCGCTGCCACACGCATATACACAAAAAACTCACACAAATATAAGTGTGCGCACACACACACCCGTGCATATATATATATATATATATATATATATATATATATATATATATATATATATATATATATATATATATATATATATATATATATATATATATATTCAACTGTATTTTTATATCATACAATATGTTTCAGAAATTATTTGTTTTATGCCATAAAAATGTGTTGCGTGTTATTATCTTAGACTGTGCTTACCATTTTAATAAAAGATTGTTTGTTACTTTCATTGATATTTGTCTTATCATACGACTTGTTTTAACAAGTTAAATGATTTAATATCAATATGGTTTATTTCGCAAAAATGTGTGCACATGTATGCAGTGTTTCCAACAGCGCGCGCACCGGCACGTGTGTGTGAAAGACCTGTGTGTGTGTGTGTGTGTGTGTGTGTGTGTGTGTGTGTGTGTGTGTGTGTGTGTGTGTGTGTGTGTGTGTGTGTGTGTGTGTGTGTGTGTGTGTGTGTGTGTGTGCGTAGGAATGGTTGAGATTTTGTTTTGGTTAGTTTTTGACTGGGTGAGGTATTGTTGAATTGTGGGTGATTTATATAATTATCATATTGCGAGCTGATGTTCGGATACTATGGTTTTGGGGTTGTTTTTTCCGTGATGTTACTTTTTACATGTTTGGTTTTTTATGTGTGGCATGTAACCCCCGTGAATTTCTCTGTGAGATAATAAAATATTTTTTAATTTGAATTTGAATGTGACAAAAGGATGGTTGAGTCCCGAGCTAGCCCAACTCTTGTGCAGTAACAGAGCCCACGGCACCATGAGAGTGCTCCACTGTATGCATAAACACTTTAGTAGCATCTTTGATATGGATGGCGCTGTTCTTGTGGCGATACCACAGCCCCAAAGAGGACAACCTGGCTTAAATATAGTATATGTATATTATCATTATCATTATGTGTAATACTATATATTGTTGTGTACTTTCTTTGGGACAGACTTGCTATTTTCAAGCTAGTCTGACCCTTTCGGGGCTGTGGTGTCACCACAAAAATGGCACTACCCATATCAAAAGATGCTAGTAAAATGTGTGTGCAAAACATTGGAGGACTTTCCTTGTGCCATGGGCTCTGTTACTGTGCGCAAAAGTTGCGATAGGACAGGACTCAAACCAGTACTATATTCCACTATCCTCAAAATCAAAGAATAAATTATACAAAAAGAAAACACAAACACGCAGAAAAGAAAGGAAGAAACAGCAGTAAAGGCTTCAGTGTAGTGCTCAACAAGTTTTCCTATCAGTGCAGCACGCTTCCGTCTGTGATGCACGTGAAACCCGAACCAACTATACTGTGTTCACCCACACGTGACGTCAGGAGATGAGCAGTGAACGTATTGCAGGCTGTCCACCTCACCTCACTTCACTCTACACTGGACCAGGGCTGACGCCACTTCGCTTCCTGTCTATGCTGGCACAATAATTTCAAATACCTTTTTGCCACGGCTTCACCATTTTGGGCAGTTTTGACCAGAGGCTAGAGGTAAAACTGACAGTTATTTTTATGTAGAATCATTGTTTGTTTGTTTTCTTAAATGTGCTACTTATTTCTTTTCTACTTTTTGGGGGGAAGAGGGGGTGGGGGGTTGTGTGTCAAGTCCAACGATCTTTTATTTAGTGTTCCCACTGGCACATAACGGCCTGCTCTTCTAAAAAGTACATGAGTGCTTATTCCATTATCCTCGATATAAAAGAATAAAAAATAAATAAAAAAGCAGAATGGATTTTAACGTGTGTGCGTAAGAAGTTCTGTGCGCGTTTGCTCACAGGACCTCAGTTTAACGTCTCATCCAAGGACTTCTGGGGAGAGTGGAGTCAGCTCTGATGTTAACTCCAGAGGAAAAATCCTCGAACGAGATTCGAACCCAAGTCAGCAGATCACGAGTGCATCACTCTGACCACCAGGAAATCGTTTTGGGGGTGGGGGTGGGGGTGGGGCTGTTCGGTTGTTGTTTTTGGGGGAGGGGGGGTATGGGTGGAGTCATTCCTGGCTAGGGCTCTGAGGTTGACCAATGAAGAGATTCTTGCTCATGCCACCGTTTTTACCCTCCATTAAGGTTAGCCAGGTCTAGACACACCTGTGTGCTTTAGTGAAATATTCTGCATACTTAAGCTACTTTGCAAAAAAAGAAGAAAGAAGAATAAAACAGATTCGAGCACACACATCATAAAGAATTACAGAATTTTGCATTCATAGTTCTCATAGCAATAGCAATAACATAGGATTTAATGTGTTCATATTGCGTTATTGCAAAATAGCATGTTTACGCTTTTTTTCTTTCTGGGGCAGCATGCTCCTATCTAATACTTGCTAGAATATTTCAACTTCGTTTTTTCTTCACAGAGGAGCCATGTGTCATCAAGACGGCTGACAAACAGCAGACCACCACCACCACCTCTACTGCCACCTCTACTGCCACCACTACTACCACCACCACCACCACCACCACCACCGCCGCCGCCGCCGCCGCCACCACTACCGCCACCACTACCGCTACTACCACCACCACCACCACCACTACCACTATCGCCACCACTACCGCCGCACCCTTCAACCCTCAACTGAATGTGAGTACGATGATGTTTATCGTATTTTGTAGACACTTGATACATTTGGCATCGTCTGTCTGTCTGTCTGTCTGTCTGTCTGTCTGTCTGTCCGTCCGCCTGTCTTTTTATACTAGCATCTCTGTCTGTCTGTCTGTCTGTCTGTCTGTCTGTCTGTCTGTCTGTCTGTCTGTCTGTCTGTCTGTCTCCTCTCTCATTCTCTCACTTTCTCTCTCTCTCTCTCTCTCTCATCATCTCTCTCTCTCATTCTCTCTCTCTCTCTCACTCATTCTCTCTCTCTCATCTCTCTCCTCATCTCTCACTTCTCTCTCCTCTCTCTCTCTCTCTCTCTCTCCTCTCTCTCTCTCTCTCTCCTCTCCTCTCTCTCTCTCTCTCTCTCTCTCTCTCTCTCCTCTCTCTCTCTCTCCTCTCCCTCCTTCTCCTTCCCTCTCTCTCTCTCTCACTCTTATTCTCTCTCTCTCTCTTCTCTCTCTCCTCTCTCCTCCCTCCTCTCTCTCTCTCCCTCTCTCATCTCTCTCTCTCTCTCTCTCTCTCTCTCTCTCTCTCTCTCTCCTCTCTCTCTCTCTCTCTCTCTCTTTCGCTTTGACAATATTTCAAATATCCAAAGTTGTTTTTTTTTCTTTTCGTTGTTCTTGGGCTAGAGCTTCGTGATTCAGGAATTGTGAGAGTTTTTACGTAGGCCACAGTTTTTTCCCCCACCACTGAGGTAGTGCATTCTAACTTGGAGGGGGAGGGGGATGGAGGGGGTAATTGATGTCTAAACACGACGTAGTGTCCCTGCAATGTTAATGTGTTTTTTTTAATCCATTCCTACCTGGCACGAAATGGTCTGCTCTTCGGAAATGCGGAAGAGGCTTTTCAACGTACGTGCAAGATGCTCTGCATTTATTTGCACACAGGGCCCTCGGTTAAATGGTCTCATCCGAAAGTCTTTGACATTTAGTTCGATTTTTTTCATTTAATTGGTGAAAAATGCAAGGTCGGGAGTAGTTTTGATTTGTTCCTTTTTCCAAACTATCCAGTTGTTTTTCCATAAACTTTGGTCATTGCAAATGTTTGCTGCGAAAAAAAGAAAAGAGAAAAAAACAAAATGTCCATCTGACAGATCTTAAAAATACAGTTTGACACTGGCTATTGTTCTAGATCTAGGTGATGCAATGTGTTGTATCAATTTGTGGTTTTTTCCTCATAAATTATTTTGCTGTTTTAGTTTTTCGTTGCTCTGCCAGTGCCCCGAGGTTCACCAATGATAGTTTTGCATTTACGACCGTTTTTGTCTACCTTGAAGGTAGCTGCATTCCGACTAAGGCGTCTCTGTTATTGTAAAACGCCCAACAAAAATATCAGCTATACTTTCCGCTTCAATACGGCTTGGCTGAATATCGTGATATTGTAGTGTCGTAAT
>JASPKP010000130.1:62500-70000 GCA_030674155.1 Stramonita haemastoma
ACAAGTCATCTCCAGAACTAATGGAACTGGTAACAAGGGACTACGCAATCCTTACATCAGTCACTAGGGCCTGCGATTTCAGGTGATTTTTCTCCTGGAGTTAACATCAGTGCATATTCCACTCCTCCGAAAATTATCCGGATGAGTGTGAATGCATGCAGAATATCTTGCCCACACGTTAAAACCCAATTCGGCTTTTGGAAACAAATGACATTTTATGTGCCCGAAGCATGCAAAGTCTAGATGCAAAAACAAGAGAGTTCTGTTTATTCCCTTATTCTCGGAATAATAATTTAAATAGAATATAAGTACATAGCGGGGTATTTTAATAGGCTTTTTATTCATTTTTCCCAAGAAAATATCTGATATTATTTTACTTGTCATCAAAGCACAGCAGTGCAGCACTTAAGCTGACAATGTTCAAGGACAATATTTTTTGTTATGGAAGGACATGGTCTAGTATAAAATAAGTCTCTGTATTCCACTAAGATCAAATGAATGTGTACTTGATTTTGTAAATTTCATTTTTTGTATTTCCCTTGATTCTTGTGGGACAGAGCCTTCAAATGTTTTGCACGCAATTAAAAAAAGAAATCTGATCAAATGAACATGAAAAAAGATACTCGTGGCATAACTGAAATTTTTGAAAACTTGTATTTTTCTGTAGTAGTGTCCCTTTAAAAAAACATCCAAGAAAATAGTGTTACAAGGTATGTTAACTTTTTCCATGAAGGCTTTCTTTTTCTTTTTTGAAAGGGATTTAATGAAATATTACTCTATGAAAATACAGGAGTCCCAACTTTAATAATTATCAAATTTGTAGGACAACAGTGGTAATAGTTCCTGATCTTTTTCAAACTTATTTTTCAAATGATTCTTAATGCTTGGTTGTAAAAAAAAATTTTTGTCCTATTCTACTTTGTAGGACTTGCAATGGTTTGGTAAAGGTTTTCCTCCAGTGAATCAGATCAAAACTTTAAGAACAATAAAATAAAAATATTTTCAAAATTATCTGCCCCTTGGGGCAACTGGCAGTGCTTTGTACTTTTTTCCAATGAAATAAATAAAACTTTTTTGAAAGTTAGTAAAAGCGTCCTTAAGAATAGGCTAATGAGGAGCCATTGATTTTGGCTCAAGTAGAAAATTATGTACCAAACTTTTTTGTGCAAAGTCAGCATATCAAGTTTTAATATAGGTTTTGCTATTAGTTAAAAAAGTGGTAGCATGTTCCACAGTATTAAGAAGCAGTGGTGATTTTTCAATGGTATATCATTTATAACTTATCTGTGGTATCAAGTTCATCAGATTTAATGAAAGCATACGCTTTTTCTAAAGTTTAATTTGACAAAGCAAACCTTTAATTTTTTTATAGTGATTTGGTGTGTGTGTGTGTGTGTGTGTGTGTGTGTGTGTGTGTGTGTGTGTGTGTGTGTGTGTGTGTGTGTGTGTGTGTGTGTGTGTTGTGCTGTGCTCTGTGTGTGTGTGTGTGCGTGCATGCGTGTGTGTGTGTGCGTGCGTGTGTGTGTATGTTGAGAGGGGGGGCAGTTGTAGGGAGGAGACATTATCATGGTAAAAAAAAGTACAAAAGAAAAGGTGTGTTTAGGAAGACTATGGAAGCACATTCACAGCAGTGAGGAAAGAATAAAGAGCTAGCTTATAACTTTTTTCCGAGAGTTCATTTTGAGCTATTTAAATGGATGCAACATATTAAAATATTTTGGGCTTGAAATCACTTTGATAAGAAGAAAGGCTGTAGGAGGGTTTAGACGTTCACCTATCTCACAAGTAAACCACAGGGTTCTGGATTCGATTCCTAGCTTTGTCATTTCTTCCGAGTTTGAGGGAAAAATTTAAATAAATGTCAAGTCTTAATTAAAGAGGACTCTAAACCAGTTTGAAACCGTGTGTTTTCGGACTTGTATCAAAAGAACCCACGACAGTTGAAAATCGGAAAGAGCAGGGAGGTACCTCGCTCCTCTTTTGGTAAATTTGATAGGTTAAATTCTCAACTGAATCCCCGAAGTGGGATTACAGCTACCTTAATGGGGGAGGAAAAATGGCCGCATATGCAAAAAATCTCACCATTAGCGAACCTCGGAGCCCTAGCAAAGTCAGAAGACAGAAAATCAGTTTGATAACCGGAAAAAAAACACAGAAATTTGCGGACAGCCTTAGCGGCTTAATCTGATTTTGATTTAAAACTTTATGCTATTTTGAGCTTCGTGCCATTGTGTTTACAGCTACATACCACTTGTCTACGAACTTTTGTGTCCACATGCATTTTAACATTCAGACCGACCAGCTGACAGACAGCCCTTGCATGCTTTCAACTTGTTGAGACTAATCCTAACACTAACCTCAACCTTAACCCTGGCCCCACATGTGGACACAAAAGGCAGGTGGGCAACATGGTATGGAATGCTGACACTGACTGGCTACACATTGTTTGAGGGGAGGATGGGCGCTAGAAATTTCGCGAAAAAATTCTAGGAAAGGAGGAGAGGGGGGTTGTTAGAATGTTCTTGTATATAAGGATGAGGAAAGAGTTGCAATGACTGGAAATTGGGGGTAGGCAGTCATATTTTTGGATGTAATACGTAGAAGTGGTTTTGACGGGGAGCTTTTAGAAGCGGTTTATTTAAAAAGTATTCATTTCAACGTCTTTAACATTCAAAAACAAAAGATGGTGTTGATCTTACAATGCATTTTTAAATGATTCGAAGGGTCTGTTGAAAACTGAATATCGAGTATTTTTAAATAAAAAAAGTATGGAAAATGTCAAGCCTTTTGAAGACTTTAAATCAATCAGATCCAGGTACTTACGGACTTGTCTTATGAAAAGAACCCACAGTAGTTGATGATCCGAAAGGGTAGTGAGGTACCTCCCGACTCTACTGGAATATATTCCCAACTGTATCCCCTAAACGAATTATGGCTACCTAAATGGTGGGAGTAAAACGGTCTCATAGGCAAAAGAAATTTCACCATTGGACCTCGGGACCGAAGTCAAGAGACAGAAAAAATCCCTTTAATGATAGAAAATAACCCAACTGGGAACTGAACAAAGGGGCGCTGGTTTTAGAAAATATTTTTGAATAATCATTGGTGGAAAATACTAAGATTAAAGGAATACATTACAGGGAAGGGACATTATCAAAGTAGAGAGCACGTTCAGGTCAGTGTGTGTGTCAAATTCATTCAAATAGTAATCTTATTTCAAGATGGTATATGAATAAGCAAAACATTTGCTTTTTTGTCAAGCCATCTAAGGGAAAAATATAAACAAAAAGAATATCAAACCTTATAGAAAAGGACATGAGTGTGTGTGTGTTGTGTTGTGTTGTTGTGTGTGTGTGTGTGTGTGTGTGTGTGTGTGTGTTGTGTGTGTGTGTGTGTGTGTGTGTGTGTGTGTGTGTGTGTTGTGTGTGTGTACTCATATACTGCATTTAGTTTTAATTATTCCCATTATCACCTGATATCACCATTTCTCCATATCCCCAAAAGAGCGAAAGAAATATCAATCCTTTCTCTATACCCAAATAAGGAGCAAAATATATATCACCCTTCTTCCATACCCAAATAAGGAGTGAAATATTCACCCTTTCTCCATACCCCAACAAGAGCAAAAGAAATAGTCGCCCTTTCTCCATACCCAAACAGGAGCGAAAGAAATAGTCCCCCTTTCTCCATACCCCAACAAGAGCAAGAGAAATGTTCCCCCTTTCTCCATACCCAAATAGGAGCGAAAGAAATACTGTTTAAACTGATGAATTTGTACTGCAGGAAAATTTATTGAATGGTATACCGCAGGTGTCTATCACCAATGTACCCTATATTGTGCAACCAACAGAAAAGCTGCATACCCTTTTGTGTGTATGAACCTTTATAATGTTATTTTTGTTGGATTTTTTTGGAGGGGAGTTATTGTGTGGAAAAAAAATCTACTGAAATAGAATGTGTGTGTGGTTTATAGAAAACTTTAGAATTTCTGGATTTTCAAGCTGCAACACGACTTTTAAAAAGCTCACAATAATTTTGGAAAGGATGGATATCCAGGAAGAATAAAAATGTCGCATTAGAAAAGCCCAAACCTATGCACACACTGTTGCCTTACAAAAAGCAGTTTCCCGTATGGGTATTTGACAAAATCTGTAAGAAAACATTTTTGCCTTTCATTGTAAAATGCGTGCAACATTGCTGCCATCTGGTATTGGTGTACTGTTACCTTATTTCCTTTTTGCCTGTTACTTTGCCATAGGTCAAAGACATGCTCATTACCCAGGTATTGTCCATTAAGAGACCACTCCATCTGGATTCCCTAGCAGTATGTTTCCATTGCCAACACAATTTGCCTTTGTTACAGCCTTTATTTTTGTGTCAAATCTCAAAAGTGGGAGAACATGTCGGAGGCTTCGTCATATTTAATATAAAAAAAAAATATAAAAACAGACCGAATTTTTTTTTAAAAAAACAAAAAACCCCGAAAATTTGAAAATATTTGGAGACCCCATAATATTAAAAAAATGTTAAGCAAGACTGAAGATGAACATTTTTGGCAAAACGTTGCATAGATCAGTGCTCATTGTATTATGATTACTTGTCTGCTTTTTTGTGCATTGAACGTTAGTACTATTTCTGTTATGTCCATTTTCCCAGTGAGCAAATGTAAGAAAGTAGTATAGTACTTCACTGCAGTAGTGCTGGAGAGAGAGACACAGAGAGAGAGAGCACTGAATACTGAAATTAATTGCACATCCGCCGATGAATTTGTGAGATTCTTAGACGGTTTTGCATGGCATCTGGTGAATTTGTTATGAAGTTTATGCGCTCCACTTTGGTGCTTGCTTCCCCTATTTAGTAATATTCCGGAGTCAAAAGAAGTTTTATGTACATTGTGTAAAAATATACTGCGATTGAGAAGCTGGATTTGAGTTTTTACTCTGCAAATGTAGAATTCTATTCCCTTGTTTCGTGTATTTTCAAAACGACCCTGCCAAAAACTGATAAAAATGTATGCTTTAATACTGAAGTTTAGAATGTAGGTGGTGAGCACACACCATTGACACTTGACTTTCGAACTCACTTGTTCTAAGACGAATGCAAGTTTAAGAAAACTCCCATCTTCTACGAGCTGTTTTGCACTTGCTCAGTCAGGGTTTGCTTTCTGGCTGTAAAAATAACATGGATGGATTTAAGCTTTTTGCCATCTGTGCTTTGAAAGCATATTGGAATGAACACATTGTTGCGGTCTGGAATATTTCAAATTGTGTCATTCAAAAGTAAATAAAAGTCAGTTAATCGGTCATGTGTCACTGCTGGTCAGAGCATTGGGAAAAGCCTACCTCCCCCTTCAGCCAAAAACAACAAAACAAAACTGGAGTTAGGGTTGGGTAGCCGGCTCGCAGCTAAAATACAGCAAAAAGAAAAGTTTAGAATGACAGTTTTTTCTCCATGATGAAAGGGAATACAAATATGCGTGAAAATTATGACCAAAAATAAAACGTGTACTTGACTAAGGTCTTTGTTCCGGGTTTTACTGAATGACTGACTGTTTTTAAATGTAGAGTATGTGCATAAGATCTCCGGTGCATAAACTTTGATCTGTACTCCCCCCTCTGTGTCTGTCTGTCCGTCAGCATGTCTCTGTCTCTCTCTCGTATGTGGGGCGCGCGCGCAAACACACACACACACACACACACGCGCGCGCGCGCGCGCACACTCACACACACACACGCGCGCACACACACTCGCGCGCGCGCGCGCGCAAATCTTTTTGAATGTTAATGTATTTTTTTGTTCCTAGTAAGATGTCTTGATTAAAAAAAACAAATGCATTGCTTATTTAAAGTACAATCTGGATATAATTTGACTTTGAAGCACACACTCACGCGCGCGCGTAATATCACAAATAGTTGAATAGACGTGAAATCTAAAGAACGAACGAACACACACACACACACACCACACCACACACACACACACACACACACACACACACACACACACACACACACACACACACACAAAGCACAATCTAGAAAACGCTGCAAGCTCATTTAAAACCGTGTACCCACATAAATAAAAGCACGCGAGATAAGAAAAAGTCAGCAATGAAATCGATGAATAAGTGAAATACATAAGAGAAAATGAAATAAAAAATCATTCCATGATTCAGTGTACACAGTCCCCACTGTAATGTTTTCTTTGCTTTCACCCCTTTCACATCAACCCTGATGATGTTAATACATTACAAAAGCAATCGAAATCGTTTTCATCAATAAACAAAAACAAATAAAAGACATGGGAGGTGGGATAGTTAAGTTGAGTGTTCAGTGTTAAGCTCGTAATCTCTCTCTCTCTCTCTCTCTCTCTCTCTCTCTCTCTCTCTCTCCTCTCTCTCTCTCTCTCTCTCTCTCTCTCTCTCTCTCTCTCTCTCTCCCTCTGGGGGACGGATAGCCTAGTGGTCAGAACATTGCGCTGGCAATTTGAAGACCCGAGTTCGAGTCCGGTCGAGATTTTTCTCCTGGAGTTAACATCAGTGCTGACTCCACTCTCCGCAAAAGTCCTTCGGATGAGACTTTAAACCGAGGCCGCGTGTGCAAACGCACGCAGAACATCTTGCGCACGCGTTAAATCCTGTTCCGCTTTTCGTAAGAGTAGGCCATCGTGTGCCGGTGGGAACAGATGACATTTACAAAACTGCATACACACGGGGACTGGATGCAAAAAAGCATAAGAGTGCTTATCCCATTATCCTCGATATAAAAGAATAAATCAGATCAAATCTCTCTCCTCTCTCTCTCTCTCTCTCTCTCCTCTCTCTCTCTCTCTCTCTCTCTCTCTCTCTCTCTCTCTCTCTCTCTCTCTCTCTCTCTCTCTCTCTCTCTCTCTCTCTCTCTGTGTTTGTGTATGTGTATGTGTGCGTATGTAAATGTTTCACATATATCTTATTATATAATCGTAACTGATTTTAAGAATGATTTTCACTTACTTATTTTATACATTATATCTATTTTTTTATTCTCCCTGAATGTCTCGGCTATTGTCTAAACATGTTTATCATCCATATTGAGATTTTTTTTCATATTTTGTACTCTATATTATAATAATCACGCTTGTCGATTTTTTGTGCGTAAACTTTTGATTAATGATGTTTTTAAGAAAGCTGAATAACTATGTTAGTCATGGTTACACTAGGATCATGAACATAATTTTATAACTATTATCATAATATTGATTGAGGTATTAGAATATAACTTATGTTTTAAATAATCATGTGCCTTATAGTGGATAGATTACTCTTATGTTTTGTTATACGATTTTATTTAGAATTCAAGCCATATAAATATTTCCCTTAGATTCATGTTATTGATGACATGCACGAGAACCTGTAAAATGTGTGTGTGTGTATGTGTGTGTGTGTGTGTGTGTGTGTGTGTGTGTGTGTGTGTGTGTGTGTGTGTGTGTGTGTGTGTGTGTGTGTGTGTGAATGATTACCCA
>JASPKP010000130.1:75000-77593 GCA_030674155.1 Stramonita haemastoma
TGGCGCCGGACTTGAGGCGACACCGACGCCCTGAAGAGCCGAGAAAGCTAGTTTGTGGCAAGGAAATCGGGTAAAGTGTACGCACCGAAAACCAAGCAGGGCGCACAAAAATAAAGACAATATACAGCAATGTGATGCACCAGGGCAAACTGCAGGGTCCCAGCCACATGCACGCACACAAACAAATGCACTGACAAACACCAGCGCGCGAGCGCGTGCGCGCATGCATACCCACCCCCCTGCAAAAAAGGTGCGGTTTGGGGCAAAGAAGGGACCAAAGAGCCGTTTTCAGGACCGTCCTGCACCGACATTTGCGAGCTTACAGACCCCAAGGCACCAGGACAATATCATGGCACCGTACGCATACTCGCAGCCCTACCATCTCCAACGTGTGTGGCGCTGGACTTGTGGTGACACCGAAGCCCTCAAGACCTGACAAAGCTGAAATCGGGTACAATGTACGAACCGGAAACCAAGCAGGGCGCCCACAAATAAGTTGCGGTTTGGGGCAAAGACGGGATCCAAAGAGCCGTTTTCAGGCCCGTCATGCCCCGACTATTGAACGCTTAATACCCCAAGGCACCAGCACCATATGGCACCGTATGCATACTCGCTCTCCTACACTCCATCGTGTGTGGCGCCGGACTTGTGGCGACACCGACGCCCTTAAGAGCTAAGAAAGCTAGTTTGTGGCAAGGAAATCGGTCACATAGTACGCATCGAAAACAAAGCAGGGCGCACAATAATAATGACAATATACAGTAATATGATGCTCCAGGGCAATCTGCAGGGTCCCTGCCACATGCACGCACACAAACAAACGCACAGACAAACACCAGCGTGCGCGAGCAAATGCGCATGCATACCCACCCCCATGACAAAAAGACGCCGTTTTGGGCAAAGACGGGACCCAACGAGCCGTTTTCGGGCCCCTCCTGCCCCGACTTTTCCACGCTTACAGACCCCAAACCCGCAGGAGAGTATGGTACCGTATGCACACTCGCACCACAACAATCTCCGACGTGTATGGCGCCGGACTTGTGGCGACACCGACGCCCACAAGAGCCCAGAAATCTAGTTTGTGGCAAGGAAATGGGGTACAGTGTACGCACCGAAAACCAAGCAAGGCGCCCAGAAATAAGGACAGAATACAGCAATATCATGCAGCAGGGCAATCTGCAGGGTCCCCACCACATGCACGCACACAAACAAACGCACTGACAAACACCAGCGCGCGCGCACGTGCGCGCATGCATACCCACCGCCCTGCCAAAGGGGTGCGGTTTTGGGCAAAGACGGGACCGAACGAGTCGTTTTCGGGCCCGCCCTTCCCCGACTTTTCCACAGTTACAGACCCCAACCCCCCAGGACAGTATGGTACCGTATACACTCGCCCCACAACCATCTCCGAAATGTGTGGCGCCGGACATGTGGCGACACCAACGCCCTCAAGAGCCGAGAAAGCTAGTTTGTGGCAAGGAAATGGGGTACAGTGTACCCATCGAAAACCAGGCAGGGCGCCCTAAAAATAACGTAAGTATACAGCAATATGATACACCAGGGCAATCGGCAGGGTCCCCGCCACATGCGCGCACACAAACAAACACACTGACAAACACCAGCGCGCGCGCGCGTGCGTACCCACCCCCCTGCCAAAAAAGTGCGATTTTGAGCAAAGACGGGACCCAACGAGCCGTTTTCGGGCCCATCTTGCCCCGACTTTTCCACGGTTACAGACCCCAAACCACCAGGACAGTATGGTACCGTATGCACACTAGCCCCTCTAACATCTCCGACGTGTGTGGCGCCGGACTTGTGGCGACAACGACGCCCCCAAGAGCCGAACAAGCTAGTTTGTAGAAAGGAATTGGGGTACAGTGTACGCACCGAAAAACAAGCAGGGCGCCCACAAATAATGACAGTTTACAGCAATATGATGCACCAGGGCAATCTGCAGGGTCCCCGCCACATGCGCGCACAAAAACAAACGCACTGACAAACACCAGCGCGCGCGCCCGTGCGCGCATTGATACCTACCCCCCTGCCAAAAAGGTGCGGTTTTGGGCAAAGACGGGACCCAACGAGCCGTTTTCGGGCCCGTCCTGCCCCAACTTTTCCACGCTTACAGACCCCAAACTACCAGGACAGTATGGTACAGTATGCATACTGGCCCCGGAACAATCTCTGACGGGTGTGGTGCCGGACTTGTGGCGACACCAACGCCCCAAGAGCCGAGAAAGCAATTTTGTGGCAAGGAAATGGGGTACAGTGTACACACCGAAAACCAAGAAGGGCACTCAGAAATAATGACAGTATACACCAATTTGATGCACCAGGGCAATCTGCGAGGTCCCCGCCTCATGCGCGGACACAAACAAACGCACTGACAAACACAAGTGCGTGCGCGCGTTCGCGCATGCATACCCAACCCCTTGCCAAAAAGATGCGGTTTTGGGCAAAGACGGGATACAACGAGCCCTTTTCGGGCTGAATCTGAATCTGAATCTGAATCTGAATCTGAATCTGAATCGGGTCCGTACTGCTCCGACTTTCCACGCTTATAGACCCCAAACTACCAGGATAGTATGGTACC
>JASPKP010001298.1:0-30119 GCA_030674155.1 Stramonita haemastoma
ACCCCCTTCCCCTATCACCCTAACACCCTACAGACCCCCTCCCCTATCACCCTACAGACCCCCCCCCTATCACCCTAACACCCTAACACCCCCTACCCTATCACCCTAACTACAGACCCCCCTCCCCTATCACCCTACAGACCCCCTTCCCCTATCACCCTATCACCCACAGACCCCCCTTCCCCTATCCACCCCTAACACCCTACAGACCCCCCCTCCTCTATCACCCTACAGACCCCCTACCCTACACCCTAACACACTACAGACCCCCTACCCTATCACCCTACAGACCCCCTCCCATATGACCCTAACACCCACAGACCCCCTCCCCTATCACCCTACAAGACCCCCTCTCCCCTATCACCCTTACACCCTACAAACCCTCCCCTATCACCCTTACACCCTACAGAACCCCTCCCCTATCACCCTAGAGACCACCCTTCCCTATCACTTAACATCCTACAAACCCCTCTCCCCCTATCACCCTACGGACCCCCTCCCATATCACCCTAACACCCTACAGACCCCCCTCCCCTATCACACTACAGACCCCCCTCCCCCTACAGACCCCTATCACCCTAAACACCCTACAGATCCCTCCACCCGTATCACCCTACAAACCCCCCCTCCCATATCACCCTAACACCTTACAGACCCCTCGCCTATCACCCCACAGCACGCCCTCCCCTATCACCCTGCAGACCCCCCTCCCCTACACCTACAGACCCCCCCTCCCCTATCACCTACAGATCCCCCTCCCGACCCCCTCCCCTATCACCCTAACACCCTACAACCCCTCTCCACCTATTACCCTAACACCCTACAGACCCCCCTCCCCTGTCACCCTACAGACCACCCTCCCCTATCACCCTAACACCCTACAGTCCCCCTCCTCTATCACCCCCACAGACCCCCTCACCCTATCACCCTAACAACCTACAGACCCCTGTCCCCTAACACCCTACAGACCCCCCTCCCCTATCACCCTACAGACCACCCACCCCTACCACCCTAACACCCTACAGTCCCCCTCTATCACCCAACAGACCCCCCTCACCTGTCCCCTAACACCCTACAGACCCCCCTCCCCTATCACCCTAACAACCCACAGACCCCGTCCCCTAACACCCTACAGACCCCCCTCCCCTATCACCCTAACAACCTACAGACCCCTGTCCCCTAACACTCTACAGACCCCTCTCCCCTACCCCTCTCCACGGACACCCTACAGACCCCTCCTCCCTTATCACCCTAACACCCTACAACCCCCCCTTCACCATCACCCTAAGAACCTACGCAACCCTCTCCCCTATCCCCTAACACCCCACTCCCCTATCACCCTAACACCCTACAGACCCTCTTCCGGATCACCCTAACACCCTACAGACACCTCTCCTCTACCCTAACAGCCTAGGGACCTTCTCTCCCTACCCTCTTTCCTAAGAACCTACAGACCCCTCTCCCATACCCCTCCCCCCAAACACCCTACAGACCCTGCTCCTCTAACCCCAACACGCTACAGACACCATCTCCTCTACCCTAACACCCTACAAACCCCTCTCCCCTAACACCCTACAGACACCACTCCCTCACCCTAACACCCTACAACCCCCTCCCATATCACCCTAACACATTACAAATCCCTCTCCCCTACCCCTACACGCTAACACCCAACAGACCCCTGTCACCTACAGACCCTCTCCCCTATCACCCTAACACCCTACAGACCCCTCTCCCCTATCACCCTAACACCCTACAGACCCCCCTCCCTATTACCCTAACACCCTACAGACCCCTATCACCCTAACACCCTACAGACCCCCCCACCCCTATCATCCTAACACCCTACAGACCCCTGTACCCTACTCCCCCATATCACCCTACATACCCCTCTCCCTGTCACCCTACAGACCTCTCCGCTATCACCCTAACACCCTAAAGACCCCCTCCCGTATCACACTACAGATCCCTCTCCCCTATCACCCTATCACCCTACAGACCCCCTCCCCTATCACCTACAGACCCCCCCCCATCACCCTACAGACCCCCTCCCCTATCCTACAGACCCCCCTCCCCTATACAGACCCCCTCCCCTATCACCTACAGATCCCCTCCCCTATCACCCTAACACCCTACAGACCCCCCTCCCCTATCACCCTACAGACCCCTACTACACCCTACAGACCCCTCCCCATTCACCCTAAACACCCTACAGAACCCTCTCCCTTTCACCCAAACACCCTACAGACCCTCTCCCCTACCCCTATCACCATACACCCTACATACCCCTCTCCCCCTATCACCCTAACAACCTACAGACCCCTCTCCCCTACTCACGCTAACTCCACACTCCCCTACCACCCTAACACCCACAGACCCCTTCCTATCATCCTAACACCCTACACACCCCTCCTCCCCTACAGACCCCTCTCCCCTATCACCCTAACACCTACAGACCCCCTCCCCCATCCTCTAACACCCTACAGACCCCCCTCCCTACACCCTACAGACCCCTCCCTATCACCCTACAGACCCCCCTCCCCTAATCACCCTACAGACCCCCTCCCCCATCACCCTATCACCCTACAGACCCCCTCCCCTATCACCCTACAGACCCCCTCCCCTACACCTACACCCTACAGACCCCTCTCCCTATCACCCTACAGACCCCCTCCCCTATCACCCTACAGACCCCTCTATCCCCTAACACCCTACAGACCCCCTCCCTATCACCCTACAGACCCCCTCCCCTATCACCCTACAGACCCCCTCCCCTATCACCCTACAGACCCCCTCCCCTCTCCCCCTACAGACCCCTAACACCCTGAGACCCCTCTCCCCCTACAGACCCCTCTCCCCTATCACCCTAACACCCTACAGACCCCCCTCCCTATCACCCTAACACCCTACAGACCCCTCTCCCCCTACAGACCCCTCTCTCCTATCACCCTAACACCCTACAGACCCCCCTCCCCTATCACCCTAACACCCTACAGACCCCTCTCCCCCTACAGACCCCTCTCCACCATCACTCTAACATCCTACAGACCCCCTCCCCCATCACCCTACAGACCCTCTACCCCCACCCCTATCACCCTACAGACCCCTCCCCCATCACCCTATCACCCTACAGACCCCCTCCCCCATCACCCTCTACCCTACAGACCCCCCTCCCCTATCATCCTACAGACCCCCTCCCCTATCACACTATCACCCTACAGACCCCTCCCCCATCACCCTCTACCCTACAGACCCCCCTCCCCTATCATCCTACAGGCCCCCCTCCCCTATCACCCTACAGACCCCCCTCCCCTATCACCCTACAGACCCCCCTCCCCTATCACCCTACAGACCCCCCCCCCTATCACCCTACAGACCCCCCTCCCCTATCACCCTACAGGCCCCTCTCCCCTATCACCCAAACACCCTACAGACCCCTCTCCCCCTACAGACCCCTTTCCCCCTACAGACCCCTCTACCCTATCACCCTAACACCCTACAGACCCCCCTCCCCTATCACCCTAACACCCTACAGACCCCTCTCCCCTGACACCCTACAGACCCCCCTCCTCTGCCCTAACACCCTGCACATCCTCTCCTCTATCACCCTAAAGACCCCCCTCCCCTGTCACCCTAAAGACCCCCCTACCCTATCACCCGAACACACTACAGACCCCCCTTCTCTCCCCTAACACCCTACAGACCCCCCTCCCCTATCACCCTAACACCCTACAGACCCCTCTCCTCTACCCCAACACGCTACAGACCCCCTTCTCCTCTACCCTAACACCCTACAGACCCCTCTCCCCTAACACCCTACAGACCCCTCTCCCCTAACACCCTACAGAACCCTACAGACCCCCCTACCCTAGCTTTCTACAGACCCCTCTCCCCTACCCTAGCTTTCTACAGACCCGTCTATTCTAACACCCTACAGACCTTTCTACCTTAACATATCCTCCAACCTATCACCTTACAGCCCCCTCCCTCCACCCTAACAGCTCACATACCCCTTACTCTTCATCCTGCCCCTACCACTTCACAGCTATGGGTCTGTAGGGTGATAGGGGAGGGGAGGGGGGTCTGTAGGGTGTTAGGGGAGGGGAGGGGGGTCTGTAGGGTGTTAGGGGAGGGGAGGGGGGTCTGTAGGGGTTAGGGGAGGGGGATTGTCAGTGTGTCTGTTGGCAGTCAGTCTATCTCAAGGTGTTGCCTAAGAAATAGAGGACACTGACCTTCATAGCCTGTCTGCCTGCGTTCTTGTCTTTCCGACTGGTCTCAATGTCTTGTATTTTCGCTCGCCCGCATCATACTATTACAGACAGAAAAAACACTGCTGTGTTAAGTTGTTTGTTATTATTATTATCATTATTATTATTATATCATCATTATATTATTATTGTTGTTGTTGTTATTGATCTTTTCTACCCTACAGTCGTGAAACCTCAGACGTTTCGTCTTTAAATGTACGGCCGATCTTTTTTCTCGGTGGGAAATTGTGTACCTTATAAAACTATTAAATGTTCAGAAATATGAATGGTGTTACCTTTTAGGGTGTGCATGGCTATGAAAGATGTGTTGAGACGCTTGGTTTTGCAAATCTCTGTTATACTCTGTTGATGGATATCTCTGGACCTTAGCAATCGATAGGTCATGCTATGATTCGTGTGACAGTGTCAGCAGAGTTGCCATGATTCATGTGACAGTGTCAGCAGAGTTGCCATGATTCATGTGACAGTGTCAGCAGAGTTGTAAGGCAATCTTTCTGAATAAACGTCATATATCATTACATGATAGACTGCTTTACTTCAGAATTTGCTACGAGAGAATTTCCTTTTCGTTATTCATTCAAAAAGATTACACACACACACACACACACACACACACACCACACACGTATGTATGTATGTATGTATGCATGTATGTATGTATGTATAGTATATATATATACATATATATATATATATATGAAATATACTATACATGAATTATAAAATATATCACACACACATATATATATATAATAAATGTGTATATATAGGAAGGACGGTGGCAGGATGGTTAAGACGTTCGCCTGCCAATATGTAAACCGCGAGTTTCTGGGTTCGAACCCAGCTCGCCCTTTCTTCCCAGTTTGACGAAAAAAATCGAACTGAATGTCAAAGTCATTCGGATGAGACTATAAACCGAGATCCCGTGTGCGAACACACGCAGAACATCTTGCGCACACGTTAAAATCCCGTTCTGCCTTTCAGAGGAGCAGGCCATCGTGTGCCGGTAGGTGCGGATGACAAAATTATAAAATAAAATAAAAAACCAGCATGCACACAGGTGTCGTGTTTAGATACCATCCTAAGGGAAAAAAATAATGGGTAGAGGGGAGGGGTCTGTAGGGTGTTAGGTTAGGGGAGAGGAGGGGATCTGTAAGGTGTTAGGGTAGGGGAGAGGAGGGGATCTGTAGGGTGTTAGGGTAGGGAGAGGAGGAGGGTCTGTAGGGTGTTAGCGGAGAGGAGAAAAGGGGGGTCTGTAGGGTGTAGGGTAGAGGAGGGGGTTCTGTAGGTGTTAGGGAGGGGAGATGGGTGTTAGGGTAGGGTGGAGGGATAGAGGGTCTGTAGGATATTAGGGTGGAGGGGTAGAGGAGGAGAAGAGGGTCTGTAGGATAATAGGGTGGAGGGGTAGAGGAGGAGGAGAGGGTCTGTAGGATATTGGGTGGAGGGTAGAGGAGGAGGAGAGGGTCTGTAGGATATTAGGGTGAGGGTAGAGGAGGAGGAGAGGGTCTGTAGGATATTAGGGTGGAGGGGTAGAGGAGGAGAAGAGGGTCTGTAGGATAATAGGGTGGAGGGTAGAGGAGGAGGAGAGGGTCTGTAGGATAATAGGGTGGAGGGGTAGAGGAGGAGGAGAGGGTCTGTAGGATATTAGGGTGGAGGGGTAGAGGTCTGTAGGATATTAGGGTGGAGGGTAGAGGAGGAGAAGAGGGATCTGTAGGTTGTTGGGGTTGAGATGTAGAGGGGTCTTTAGGGTCTGTTAGGGTAGAGGAGGAGAGGAGGGGGGTCTGTAGGGTGGAGGGGAGGGGTCTGTAGGGTGTTAGGTGATGGAGAGGAGGGGGGTCTGTATGGTGGAGAGGAGGGGGGTCTCTAGAGTGTTAGAGGAGAGGAGGAGGGGTCTGTAGGGTGTTAGGGGAGGGGGGTTGTCTGTGTGTGTGTTGGCAGTCAGAGTCTATGCCAATGTGGCAGAGTGTCTTACTTGCATAAGCTGTGGTCAGATTGTGGGGATGTGTGTGTTGCCTAAGAAATAAACAGAGGCACTGACCTTCATAGCCTGTCTACCTGCGTTCTTGTCTTTCCGACTGTCTCAATGTCTTGTATTTTCGCTCGCCCGCATCATACTATTACAGACAGAGAAACCTGTGTTAGGTTGTTTGTTATTATTATTATTACTAATCTTTTCTACCCTACAGTAGTGAAACCTCAGACGTTACGTTTCGTCTATAAATGTATGGCTGATCTTTTTCTTCAGTGGGAGATTGTGTACCTATATAAAACTATTAAATGTTCAGAAATATGTCTGGTGTTACCTTTTAGGGTGTGCATGGCTATGAAAGATGTGTTGAGACGCTTGGTTTTGCAGATCTCTCAGTTATACTCTGTTGATGGATATCTCTGGACCTTAGCAGTTGATAGGTCAGGCCATGATTCATGTGACAGTGTCAGCAGAGTTGCCATGATTCATGTGAGTGACAGTGACAGCAGAGTTGTAAGGCAATCTTTCTGAATAAACGTCAGTTAATCATTACATGGTAGACTGCTTTACTTCAGAATATGCTACGAGAAAATTTCCTTTTCGTTATTCATTCAAAAAGATCACACACACACACACACACACACACACACACCACACACACACACACACACACACACACACACACACACACACACACATGTATGTATAAATATATATACATATAATATATGAAATATGATATACATTAATTATAATATAATATTATATCATACACACACACACATATATATATATATATATATATATATATATATATATATATATATATATATATATATATATATATATATATATATATTTCTTAGAGTGTGACAATGAGCAACGAAATCAACAACCGTCGCATTTCTTTTTCCTTATGTGCATGCCTCATAAGGCATACGGAACAAAATACTTTCCTACGCACTAGCTTCCTTCCTCCTCCCCCCCCCCCCCCCCCCCCCCCCCCCTTCTTCCGATTCTTAATCTCTACAACAAGTTTTCTATTTAAAAAAGAAACTGGCCAACGCGTGTCAACATTTCTTTTTCTTTCTTCGGCTACAGCTCCGAGGCTCACCAATGGTGAGATTTTCCGTATACGACCGTTTTTGCCCACCGTGAAGGTAGCCGCATTCTGACTTCGGGGATGCTTAAAGGAAAGGGAATAAGAGAATGCAAGCGAGAGGAAACCAGAACGCAGTTTGATAAGGATAAAAAGGATAGTGAATGTGAAACACCGTTGAATTCACCCCTGTAACTTCAGTCTACCAATGGGAGGTTTTTGTTGGGGGGGGGGAGGGGGGTGAATTTCGGGATAATAGATTGAATAAGCATTCCTGTGTGCTTTTTTTTTTTTTAATCCAGACCCCGTGTGCATGCAGTTTTGTACATTTTGTCATCCATCCGCGAACAATGGCCTACTCTTCTAAAGAGCGTAACATGTTTCAACGTGTGCGCAAGATGTTCTGCGTGCGTTCGCACACAGGGCCTCAGTCTACAGTCTCATCTGGCCGAAGGACTTTCAGATTAATAGAGTCGGCACTGACGTTAACTCCAGGGGGAAAAAATCCCTTTGGACAGGCATATCGGTAATGGCTCTAGCTCGTACCCGCTCCGTTAAGATCGCGAGTAGGAACTAGTGTAAGAGAACCTGGTTTTTGAAGTGAAGTGCGTTTGTTTTACAATACTAAAAGAGTTACTGCCTCACCTTCTGTGAACGTATCAGTGTTGCTGACGCCACGCGGCTCATTCCAGTCTCACCCCCATTCTCAGCCTCGTTCTGCAGTGTCCCAAGGGTGGGGGGGGGGAATTGTCTGTAAAGCTGCTGTAGGGTCACCCTTCAAACCTGGCCCTGCACTGCTGCCCAGTCACTTGGGTGCCTGTCCCTGTCAGAACAGAAAAAAAAACAGGATATTGTTTTCAAGCCTCGAAGCCAGACCGAATTAGATGGGGTTAGAGGGAAAAGAGCGTGCTTGAAAGATAGTGTGCTGTCTGTCTGTAGTCTGTCGTCTGTCTGTCTGTCCTGTCTGTCTGTCTGTCTGCTCTCTCTCTCTCTCTCTCTCTCTCTCTCTCTCTCTCTCTCTCTCCTCTCTCTCTCTCTCTCTCTCCTCTCCTCTCTCTCCTCTCTCTCTCCTCTCCCCTTTCCTACCTCCCTCCCTCCCACCCTCACTCTCCTTGTCTTTTTTTCCCTCTGTATTATTTTTTATTTCTTATAAATTTCTTTCACTCTGATAGCTCATCGGTATCATACATACAAAAGATGTAACAAACTGGTGTTGACACTTGAAACTTGTCGAGTGGTATTTTTTCTTGTTTTTTTTGACAAAGCTGATCGATGTGTTTGTTTTTTATGATTGTTGAAACTGTTTTGTGATCGATGACTGAAACTTTTGATGGCTGGTATATTGGCTGTTATTTTGATATTTGTTATGGTGGACTTTGTGTATCAAAACTTGACGAAAGTGTTTTTTTTCTGATCACGAAATTTTTACTTGTTATTGGGTTGTTTTCTGTGCACAAGATCTGGTTGTTAATATTGATTCGTATTTTGCCCTGGTTTTTTCTTCTTCTTTTTCTTCTTTTGCACACAGCCGGTTTCTCTATGTGATTTTTTGGGAGAGATTTTTGAGCATGGATTTATTCTGTGATCGACGTTTTTTTTTTATCAAACTGTTTGATATGCGCGTGCAAATACTGAAAAGCCCATAACACATTTATGCATGCACACTCATGCACACACACGTGCGCACACACACGCATGTGCACAAACACTACACATTACAACACAACACAATACACACACACACACACACACACACACACACACACACACACACACACACACACACACACACCGTTAGGAATAATGCGAATAATAACAATAACAAGCTTTCGTATTTGCGCGAGCATACCCCACGCACACTGTCCTCTCTTTTCCCCCATCTCGTGTGACCTGACCTGACCTGACCTGACCTGACCTGACCTGACCTGGTGATACGTACAATGGTTTGGTTTTTTCCACACAAAATATTATGCACAACGCACCATAATAAATATACTTTATATTGTCCTGCTGAGTTTGCCTGATCATTTATTGGGAGAATGGAAGAACTATGTGAACGAGACGTTGTTTGTTTGTTTTTTTTTTTTTTCAAATTGGATGTATAGCGCATTTAAACATGTACCGATCCCATTCTCTCTCTCTCTCCTCTCTCTCTCTCTCTCTCTCCTCTCTCTCTCCTCACTCTCTCTCCTCTCTCTCTCTCTCTCTCATCTCCTCTCCTCTCTCTCTCTCTCTCTCTCTCTCTCTCCACACTCACACATACACACACATACACACACACCTGTTCGGGTGTATTTTCCCCTGGAGTTAACACCATTGCTGACTCCACTCCCCACAAAGTCCTTCGGTTGAGACTATGAACCAAATCTTCGTGTGCAAACGTGCGTAGAACATCTTGTACAGACGTTAAAACCCGTTCTGTAAAACCTGTTCCACTTTTTGGAAGGGTATGCCAAATTGTGCCAGAAGGAACGGATAACGTACTTTACACAACTGCGTGCACAGGGGGACTGGATGTTAAAAAAATCGCACACACCCTACAGACCCCTCTCCCCTACCCTAACACCCTACACCCTACACCCTACAGACCCCTCCTCTCCCCTACCCTAACACCCTACACACACCCCTCCCCGTCTACCCGAACACCCTACAGAACCCCCTCCCCGTCTACCCTAACACCCTACAGACCCTCCTACCCCTCTACCCTTACACCCTACAGATCACCTTCTCACCTAACACCCTACAAACTCCTCTCCCCTACCCTAACACCTTACAGATCTCCCTCCACCCTAACACCTACAGACCCCTCTCCTCCTCTCCCCTAACACCTTACACACCCCTCTCCTCTCCCCTAACACCCTATACACCCCTCTCCTCTCCCCTAACACCCTACACACCCCTCTCCTCCCCCCTAACACCCTACACACCCCCTCTCCTCTCCCCTAACACCCTACACACCCCTCTCCTCCCCCCTAACACCTTACACACCCCTCTCCTCTCCCCTAACAACCTACAGACCCCCCTCCTCCCCCCTAACACCCTACACACCCCTCTCCTCTCCCCTAAAACCCTACACACCCCTCTTCTCTCCCCTAACAACCTACAGACCCCCCCTCCCTTCTCTACCCTAACACCCTACACACACCCTCCTCTACCCTAACACCCTACACACACCCCTGCCCTACCCTAACACCCTACAGACCCCCCCTCCTCTGCCCTAACACCCTACAGACCCCCCCACCTCTACCCTAACACCCTACACACCCCCTCCTCTAACCATAACAACCTACAGACCCCCTCCTCCACTACCCTAACACCCTACAGACCCCCTCCTCCTCTACCCTAACACCCTACAGACCCCCTCCTCCTCTACCCAAACACTCTACAGACCCCCCTGCCCCACCCTAAAACCCTACAGACCCCTTCTCCCCGCTAACACCTTACACACCCCTCTACCCCACTCTAACATCCTTCATACCCCTCTACCCCACTCTAACATCCTTCAACCCCTCTACCCCACTCTAACATCCTTCAGACCCCTCTACCCCACTCTAACATCCTTCAGACCCCTCTACCCCACTCTAACATCCTTCAGACCCCTCTACCCCACTCTAACATCCTTCAGACCCCTCTACCCCACTCTAACATCCTTCAGACCCCTCTACCCCACTCTAACATCCTTCAGACCCCTCTACCCCACTCTAACATCCTTCAGACCCCTCTACCCCACTCTAACATCCTTCAGACCCCTCTACCCCACTCTAACATCCTTCAGACCCCTCTACCCCACTCGAACATCCTTCAGACCCCTCTACCCCACTCTAACATCCTTCAGACCCCTCTACCCCACTCTAACATCCTTCAGACCCCTCTACCCTACTCTAACATCCTTCAGACTCCTCTCCTCCCCTTACATCTTACAGACCCCCGACCCCCTCCTCTCCCCTAACACCATCAGAACCCCTCCTCTCCTCTACACTAACACCCTACAGACCCCCTCCCCTACCTTAACACCTTACAGACACCTCTCCTCTACCCCTCCCCCCTACCATAACACCCTACAGACCCCGTCCTCCTCACCCTAAAACCTTACAGACCCCCTCCTCTCCTCCTCTACCCTAACACCCTACAGATCCCCCTTCTCACCTAATACACTACAGATCCCCCTCTTTACCTAACACCCTACATACCCCCCTCCCCCCTCTACCCTAACACCCTACATACCCCCCTCCTCTCCTATACCCTAACACCCTACATACCCCCCTCCTCTCCCCTAACACCCTACATACCCCCCTCCCCCCTCTACCCTAACACCCTACAGACCCCCCTCCCCCCTCTACCCTAACACCCTACATACCCCCGTCCTCTCCTATATCCTAACACCCTACATACCCCCCACCCCCCTCTACAATAACACTCTACAGACCCCCCTCCCCCCTCTTCACTAACACTACAGACCCCCCTCCCCCCTCTACCCTAACACCCTACAACCCCCTCCCCCCCTCTACCCTAACATCCTACAGACCCCCTCCCCCATCTTACCTATCACACTACAGACCCCCCTCTACCCTATCACACTACAGACCCCCCCTCTACCCTATCACACTACAGACCCCCTTCTACCCTATCACAGTACAGACCCCCTCCCCCCCTCTACCCTAACACCCTACAGACCCCCTCCCCCATCTACCCTAACACACTACAGACCCCCCTCTACCCTAACACCCTACAGACCCCCTCCCCCCTCTACCCTATCACACTACAGACCCCCTCTACCCTATCACACTACAGACCCCCCTCCCCCCTCTACCCTAACACCCTACAGACCCCCTCCCCCCCTCTACCCTAACACCCTACAGACCCCCTCCCCCATCTACCCTAAGACACTACTACAGACCCCCCCTCTACCCTAACACCCTACAGACCACCCTCTACCCTATCACACTACAGACCCCCCTCCCCCCTCTACACTAACACTCTACAGACCCCCCTCCCCCTCTACCCTAACACACTACAGACCCCCCTCCCCCTCTACCCTAACACACTACAGACCCCCCCCCCCCCCTCTACCCTAACACCCTACAGACCCCCTCCCCCCTCTACCCTAACACACTACAGACCCCCCTCCCCCCCTCTACCCTATCACACTACAGACCCCCCCTCTACCCTATCACACTACAGACCCCCCTCCCCCCTCTACCCTATCACACTACAGACCCCCCCTCCCCCCTCTACCCTATCACACTACAGACCCCCCTCCCCCCTCTACCCTAACACCCTACAGACCCCCCTCCCCCCCTCTACCCTAACACCCTACAGACCCCCTCCCCCATCTACCCTAACACACTACAGACCCCCCTCTACCCTAACACCCTACAGACCCCCCTCCCCCCTCTACACTAACACTCTACAGACCCCCCTCCCCCCTCTACCCTAACACACTACAGACCCCCCTCCCCCCTCTACACTAACACTCTACAGACCCCCCCTCCCCCCTCTACCCTATCACACTACAGACCCCCCTCCCCCCTCTACCCTAACACACTACAGACCCCCCTCCCCCCTCTACCCTAACACACTACAGACCCCCCCTCCCCCCTCTACCCTATCACACTACAGACCCACCTCCCCCCTCTACCCTAACACTCTACAGACCCCCCTCTATCCTATCACACTACAGACCCCCCTCCCCCCTCTACCCTATCACACTACAGACCCCCCTCCCCCCTCTACCCTATCACACTACAGACCCCCCCTCCCCCCTCTACCCTATCACACTACAGACCCCCCTCTACCCTATCACACTACAGACCCCCCCTCTACCCTATCACACTACAGACCCCCCTCCCCCCTCTACCCTATCACACTACAGATCCCCCTCCCCCCTCTACCCTAACACACTACAGACCCCCCTCTACCCTATCACACTACAGACCCCCCTCCCAGACCCTCTCATCCTCTTCTACCCCTCTACCATAACACCCTAAGACCCCTCTACCCTACCATAACACCCCCCTCCCCTACCCTAACACCCTACAAACCCCCCTCTCCTCCCCTAACACCCTACAGACCCCCCTTTCCTCTACCCTAACACCCTACAACCCCCCTCTCCTCCACTAACACCCTACACACCCCTCTACCCACACACCCCTCTACTCTATAGACCCCTCTACCCAACACACCCCTCTACCCTACACACCCCTCTACCCTACACACCCCTCTACCTTACACACCCCTCTACCCTACACACCCCTCTACCCTACACACCCCTCTACCCTACACACCCCTCTACCTTACACACCCCTCTACCTTACACACCCCTCTACCCTACACACCCCTCTACCCTACACACCCCTCTACCCTACACACACCCCTCCTACCCTACACACCCCCTCCTCTCCGCTAACACCCTACAGACCCCCCTCCACCTTCTACCTAACACCCTATAGACCCCCCCCTCTCCTTTACACACCCTACAGACCCCTCTCCTCTTCCCCAACACCCTACAGACCGCTTCCTCCTCTACCTTAGCACCCTACAGACCCGTCTCCCCTACCTCCTCCCCTGCCCTAACATCCTACAGACCCCCCCTCCCCCCTCTACCTAACACCCTATAGATCCCCCCCTCTCCTTTACATACCCCTACAGACCCCTCTCCTCTACCCTAACATCCTACAGACCCCTCTTCCCTAACACCCTACAGACCCCCCTTCTCTCCCCAACACCCTACAGACCCCTCTCCTCTACCCTAACACCCTACAGACCCCTCTTCCTAACACCCTACAGACCTCCCTCTCCTCTACCCTAACACCCTACAGACCCCCCTTCTCTTCCCTAACACCCTACAGACCCCCCTTCTCTTCCCTAACACCCTACAGACCCCCCTTCTCTCCCTAACACCCTACAGACCCCCCCTTCTCTTCCCTAACACCCTACAGAACCCCCCCTCTCTTCCCTAACACCCTACAACCCCTCTCCTCTACCCAAACACCCTACAACCCCCCTTTCCTTCCCTAACACCCTACAGACCCCCCTTCTCCCCCCTAACACCCTACAGACCCCTCTTCCCTAACACCCTACAACCCCCCTTCTCTCCCCTAACACCCTACAACCCCCTTTTCCTCCCCTAACACCCTACAGACCCCTCTTCCTAACACCCTACAACCCCCCTTCTCTCCCCTAAACACCCTACAACCCCTCTTCCCTAACACCCTACAACCCCCCCCCTCCCCTAACACCCTACAGACCCCTCTTCCCTAACACCCTACAGACCCCCCTTCTCTCCCCTAACACCCTACAGACCCCTCTTCCCTAACACCCTACAGACCCCCTCCTCTACCCAAAACACCCTACAGACCCCTCTCCTCTTCCCTAACACTCTACAGACCCCTCCTCTCTTCCTCTCCCCCTAACACCCTACAGACCCCTCACCCAAACCCTAACTTTCTACAGACCCTTCTACCCTAGCACCCTACAGACCTTTCTACCTTAACATACCCTCCAACCTATCACCTTCGGGGCCCCCCCTCACCCCAACACTCACATACCCCTTACTCTCCATCCCCTGCCCCTACACTTCACAGCTATGGTCTGAGGGTGTTTAGGGGAGAGGGGTCTGTAGGGTGTTAGGGGAGAGGGGTCTGTAGGGTGTTAGGGGAGGGGAGGGGGTCTGTAGGGTGTTTAGGAGGAAGGGGGGTCTGTAGGATGTTAGGGGAGGGGGGTCTGTAGGTGTTGGGGGAGGGGAGGGGTCTGTGGGATGTTAGGGGAGGGGGGTCTGTAGGGTGTTAGGGGAGGGGTCTGAAATGGTGTTAAGAGGGAGGGTTCTTTAGGGTTTAGGGAGGGGGGGGTCTTAAGGTGTTAGGGAGGGGGTCTGTAGGGTGTTAGGGGAGGGGGTCTTAGGGTGTTAGGGGGGGAGGGTCTGTAGGGTTTTAGGGGGGGTCTGTAGGTGTTAGGGAGTGGGGTCTGTAGGATTTGGGGGAGGGAGGGGGGTCTGAAAGGTGTTAGGGGAGTGGGTCTGTGGGGTGTTAGGGAGTGGGGTCTGTAGGATGTTAGGGGAGGGGGGTCTGTAGGGTGTTAGGGGAGAGGGTCTGTAGGGTGTTAGGGGAGAGGGTCTGTAGGATGTTAGGGGAGGGGAGGGGGTCTGTAGGATTTAGGGGAGGGGGTCTGTAGGGGTTTAGGGGAAGGGGTCTGTAGGGTGTTAGGGGAGGGAGGGGTCTGTAGGGTGTTAGGGGAGAGAGGGGGTCTGTAGATGTTAGGGAGGGGGTCTGAGGGGTTTTAGGGAGGGAGGGGGTCTGTAGGGTGTTAGGGGAGGGGTCTGTAGGGTGTTAAGGGAGGAGGGGTCTGTAGGTTTGGGGGAGGGGGTCTGTAGGTGTTAGGGGAGGGAGAGGGGCCCTGTAGGGTTTAGGGGAGGGGGGCTTAGGGTTTAAGGGAGGGGGGGGTCTTTAGGTGTTAGGGGGAGGGAGGGGGTCGTAGGGTGTTAGGGGAGGGGGTCTGTAGGTGTTAAGGAGGGGTCTGTAGGGTGTTAGGAGGGGTCTGTAGGGTGTTAGGGGAGGGGGTCTGTAGGTGTTAGGAGGGGGTCTGTAGGTTTAGGGGAGGAGAGAAGGGTCTGTAGGGTGTTAGGGGAGGGGGGTCTGTAGGTGTTAGGGAGGGGGATTTGTCAGTGTTGTGTTGGCAGTCATCTATGTCTAGGTGGCAGAGTGTCTGCTTGCATAAGTTGTGGTCAGATTGTGTGGATACGTGTGTTGCCTAAGAAATAAACAAGGCACTGACCTTCATAGCCTGTCGCCTGCGTTCTTGTCTTGCCGACTGGTCTCAATGTCTTGTATTTTCGCTCGCCCGCATCATACTATTACAGACATAAAAAACACTGCTGTGTTAGGTTGTTTTTTTTATTATTTATTATTATTATTATTATTATTAATTATTAATTATTATTATTTTTATTATTATTATTATTATTTTGTTGTTGTTGTTATCATCATCATCATCATCCATCATCAATCATTTTTAAATTATTATTATTATTATTATTATTATTATTATTATTATTATTATTATTACTATCTTTATTATTATTGTTTGTTATTATTATTATTGTTGTTGTTGTTATTATTGTTGTTGTTGTTTTGTTTGTTGTTGTTATTATTGTTTTGTTGTTGTTGTTGTTATTGTTGTTGTTTGTTATTGTTATTGTTATTATTGTTATTTATCATTATCATTATTATTATTTTTATCATTATTATTATTAATTATTATTATTTTTATTATCATTATCATTATTATTATACATTATTATCATTATCATTAATCTTTTCTACCCTACAGTAAGAAACCTCAGACGTTCGTCTAATAATGTACGGCCGATCTTTTTTTTTCAGTGGGAAATTTACCTTATAAAACTATTAAATGTTCAGAAATATGTCTGGGTGTTACCTTGTAGGGTGTGCATGGCATAAAAAGATGTGTTGAGAACGCTTGGTTTTGCAAATCTCTCACTTATACTCTGTTGATGGATATCTCTGGGACCTTAGCAGTCGATAGGTCAGGCCATGATTCATGTGAGTGACAGTGTCAGCAGAGTTGCCATGATTCATGTGAGTGACAGTGTCAGCAGAGTTGCCATGATTCATGTGACAGTTCAGCAGAGTTGTAAAGCAATCTTTGCCAAATTGTGCCAGATAGGAACGAATGACGTAATTTACACAACTGCAATGCACAGGGGAATGGATGTTAAAAAAGTCACACCACAATTGTTATCCATTATCCTCTACATAAAAAAAATTTGAATACAGATTTTTTAGAAGGCTTTTTCTGTGTTTGTTCGCGTACGTGTCCACTTTGTACACACGGGACTTCATTTCCAATTTCATCGAAAAAAAACTGGAAACGGACCATAGTCAGCGAAACCATGGCAAAGGCACCAACTCAAGTGAAAGAACAGAAACACATCCAAAAAAAAATTGGAGGGAAAGAAAACTTGTGCAAAAATGGACAAGAAACAATATTTTTTTAGAGATCTAGGCTTTTGACACACAACCAACAGAAAGCAGGGGGGGACCCTGAAACTGACAGCACACAGCGAAGACCGGAACCTCTTCACTAAAATATTTCAAAACACCAACTCCAATGTGCAATCAACTGAGCTACAATTATCTATCTTTTTTTAAGAAGAGAAGAGAGAGAGAGAGAGAGAAGAGAGAGAGGAGAGAAGAGAAGAGAGAGAGAGAGAGAGAGAGAGAGAGAGAGAGAGAGAGAGAGAGAGAGAGAGGCAAGACAAATTCTTTTATTCGAGATAATGAATAAGCACTCGTGTGCTTCTTTACATCCTGTCCCCGCCCTTATCAGGGATAAGATCAAGATTTAAAAAAAAAAACTCCTATAAACTAAACAATAACAAGAACAATAAAATAACCAAAGAACAAGAAAATATACCTAGTACCAAACAACAGACAAGAAATGACGAGAGAGAGAGAGTGGGGGGGGGACGAAAACAATATGCGAGACACTGAAAGAATGCCAGCATAATGGTTTTATCATAAAACCCCCCCCCCCCCCCCGCCCCCCCAATCCCACCCCACCCCCCAAAAAATGAACTAATGTGTTCTCTAGTGTTGTCCGTAATGTGTTAAAAGCAGTCATCAATATGTGCGTGTGAGGGGGGGATGTTGTGGTTGTGGTGTGTGCGTATGTGTGTGTGTATGTGTGTGTGTGAAAGTGCGTGTGTGTGTGTGAAGAGAGAGAGAGAGAGTGTGGTGTGTGTGGGGTGTGTGTGTGTGTGTGTGGTGTGTGTGTGTGTGTGTGTGTGTGTGTTGTGTGTGTGTGTGTGCGTGCGTGGCTGCGTGCGTGCGTGTGTGTGTGGTGTGTGTGTTGTACGCGTGCATATGTTTGTGAGAAATATATAATAATATATATAACTTATTTAGCTAGAGAGAGAGAGAGACAAAGAAAGAGAAGATATGTAAGAAGAGTGACAGACAAGCAGACAGACAAATTGACAGAAAAGACAAGTATTAGAAAGAAAATTAGCCTTGGAGATGGACAACAGATGCTAAATTGGCCACAAATAATTTGTAATCGCCACATAATAGCCTGCTAATGAAAGAAAATATACACGGGAGATATGAGAGAGAGAGTGAGTGAGAGTGAGAGGGGGGAGAGAGAGAGGGAGGGAGGGAGAGAGAGAGACAGAAAGGGAGGGAGGGAGAGGGAAGAGAGGAGGGAGGGAGAGAGAGAGACAGAAAGGAGGGAAGGAGAGGGGGAAGAGGGAGGGAGGGAGAGAGAGAGAGAGAGAGAGAGAGAGAGAGAGAGAGAGAGAGAGAGAGAGAGAGAGAGAGAGAGAGAGGAGAGAAGAGAGAGAGAGAGAGAGAGAGAGAGAGAGAAAATAATTGGAGAGGGAAACAGACAGACAGGGGGAACTGGCATGTGTGTGTATGCGACCGGTTTTTCCCTCACCATTAAGACAGCTGCATTCCGACTTCATGGGAATACAGCTGGGAATCGAATCTACCTAATTTTGCCTGATAGACAGTCAGGAGGTACCTCCCTGGTTTTTCCGACTTTCAGTTGCCGTGGTTCTTTTAGTGTGCATAAGTCCGTAAGCACAAGGGCCCGACTGGTCTAGAATCTCCTCCGAAAGACTTGACATCCAGTTCGAGTTTTTCATCAAACTGGGATGAAAGGGCAGTGCTGGGAATCGAACCCTTAACCTCACGATTTACTCGTTAGGAAGGTGATTGTCTAAACCATCCTGCCATCTTCCTTCTTGTTTGGAACTTATGAAATAGGTCTACATCTAATTACAAGAACGTGGGCGACCCCCCCCCCCCCCCCCACACACACACACAACACACATATACAGACACACAAACTTGTTCAAATGAACAGCACAAAAAGATACTGTACGTACCTATCACTTTGGCCTCCAAGTGCGCATGTGCATCATTCCCACAAACTGACGTCACTTCCTGCGACAAAGGCCAAATTCGTCACAATTCTCTCTCTCTCTCTATCTCTCTCTCTCTCTTCTTCTCTCTCTCTCATCTCTCTCTCCTCTCTCTCTCTCTCCCTCTCTCTCATCTCTCTCTCTCTCTCTCCAGATGCTTTTAGGTCTCTGTTTTTGCGTGGTAGGTGTTAAGAATAAAGAAACGAAAAGCCTATTCACGAGTAGGTGGCTACAGAAATTTAGGTCTATACTTGTTTGCGTATGTTGGAAGGTATTTTTTGTAGAAATTGCGCGCAGCAAACTTCTCCTCGCTATGAACAAGACATTATTACTGTAACAAGATTTTTCTTTGAACCATTTTTCTTTTTAACCGCTTACGGAATAAAATGCGTGAATGATACGACAGAACTATTGCAACTACAACGTACGATCAATAGGCACTTTGCTGCACACCCACGCACTGCATACACACATGCGCCGCGCGCGCACGGACACAACACACACACACACACACACACATGCACACACACAACACACACACACACACACACACACATACACACACACGCACTGTACGGACGCAAACACACACACGCACACACACGCACGCACACACACACACACATGCGCGCGCGCGGACAGATAGACAGAGGAATTCTTTCTTCAACTTCCGCGTCCTATAATTTTGGCATGGAATGCGTAGTGCCCGGTCTTCTCCTGTTCTTGTAACTTTAAGAGAAATAAACTCTATGCGACTGAAAACGATTCATTGTGCTTACTTTCGCCCATAGCCGTCAATCCTCATCTTTCTTTTTACCTTGACGTAGACATTGTTAAAATTTTTTGCCCACGGTAATAACATTCTCAAAACCAGTTAGTCTCTTAGAGAGATGTCTTTTAAAATGCGCATGAGCTTTGTGGTGTTCCATCTTTGTTCTAACCTAGTCAGATAGCAAGGCTTTAAGAAAAGGCGATGGTTTTTTCTTTGTGATTTTGCATTTTATGACCCATTCAAATTGTTTTACATACAACTGTGTGGGTTTTTTTTTTATTTGTTGTTGTTAGTTTTATCTTAACAATCTTGTGTTATAAATTTTTTTTAGATATGCGTTTAATTTTTTTATCTACAAAAATGATCCACGACCAACGTAGGGTTGAATTTAGGATGTTTTGTACACTTTCTTCTGTTACTTCATTTGCTGTTTATTCCTTTAAAATAAATATCTAAAACATGAAAGATTACAAATTATTTTGAATCGAAAAGGCTAATGCTTCCCATCAAATGACGAGTTCGAGCCAGCGACAATAACTGCAACAACAACAATAACAACAACAACGCAAAAACCAGCCAGAGAAAATACTGACCTCACCTCACCTCACACCTCATTCTCCTGACCGAATGGTCGTAGAGGAGAAATAAGGATGTCGATAACGTTGTTCCCCTCCATCCAGGCCGGTCCTCTGCCCTGCGGATCAGCGTTGCGCTGTCCATTCCGGTCCACTCCTTGATGTTTGTCCATCCAGTTCTTGGGTTTGCCTTCCTCTGCGTCTGCCCCCTCCCAAGGTTCCTTGAAGAACTGTCTTGGGCAGCGTGTTGTGTCGGGTGACGTGCCCAAACCAAGACAGCTTCCTCCTCTTTAATATTGACAGCAAAAGAAAACCCCGAAAATAAATGGAAGCTGAAATCAAAAAAGTGCTAAACACATGACAGAAACACCACAACGTCTTTGTGCACGGTTAACGCAATGAACTCACCGCTGGGAGATTACTAGTTCAAACCCTGCCACACACGGCCAACTTCTCATGGGAATGTGCTTTCAATCTCACAGCGATTCCAGGTGGAATGAGTGATTCAGAGTGTATTGTTCTGGGTGACCCCCTCTCCATCTTCAAGAGTGTTAACATGGTAACGGTAAAAAGTGAAGGTGTTCCTATAACCTCTGTGGTAGGTAGGGACGAGGCATCAGACGCCTCAGCTTCTCCAGGGGCCAGCATGTTGAGGGCGGCGCCCATCTCCTCTTCCTCGCTGCTTTACCATCCCTGTCCCCAAAGAGGGCAGGTACCCATTTACAGCTGGGTGAACTGGGGGATTGTACTGAAGCCGAGGCGTGCAAACGTTTACCAATCCTCTTGGTAACAACGCTCAATGCTGCTTAACACTGGCTTGGGGAAAGCGAGTGTTCTGACCACTAAGCTACCCCTTCCCCAATGGTTAACATGGGGAACTTGCAAAAACAACAAATTACGCTCAACAATATCACAGTCTTTGGTGATAGTTAATATATCTTTTTTCAACATTCTTAGTTCATAGTCTTCCTAATCTACCCCCACTCCGTTTCCATCTATATAGATAGTTCCACATGAACATATACACTGTCAGTAGAAAGCTCGAAAGCGTATTGTACAGTATTAGAGTATTGTGTTTAAATAATAAAAAAGGTAAAGGTGTCCCATAACCTATGTTGTCGTAGGGGAGCGAGGCATCAGAGACCTCAGCTTCTCCAGGGGACAGCATATTTGAGGGCGGCGCCCGTCTCTCCATCGCTGCTTTACCTTCCCTGACCCTAAAGAAACAGGTACCCATTTACAGCTGGGTGAACTGAGGGACTGTACTGAAGCCAAGGCGCGTAAACGGTCACCCATCCAGTTGGTAACCACAATCGATGCTGCTTAACCTTAGCTTGGGGGAAAGCGAGTGCTCTGACCACTGAGCTATCCCGTACCCATTATTGTGTTTTATTGTCTGGTATTCTATTGTATTGTACACCTCTGTCGACCACGACAGATTTCATTGCGTGAAAGCATAAGCGATCTTTCGTTAGAGAGAACATCGCCACAAGAGCAGCGCCACCCATTTTTTAAGATCAAATTAATGTTCCTGTTTGTTAGTGTATTTGATTCCCTTTGAGAGCAACTTTTTTCCTTACAGAATTTCCTATAATTCTCGTTGCTGTGCGTTCTTTTACGTGCATTTTAGCGTGTTGATCGTTCTGTGGGGAATACTGACTGATGAGCACTGCAAATGATATTTTGAGCTGGCTAGGGTGTGTGGTGTGTGTGTGTGTGTGTGTGTGTGTGTGTGTGTGTGTGTGTGTGTGTGTGTGTGTGTGTGTGTGTGTGTGTGTGTGTGTGCGTGCGTGTGTGCGTGTTGTGCGTATGAGATTGAGTGTGTGATGTGCATGTGCGCTCGTGTGAGTGTGCGTGTGTGTGCGCTTTCGTTTGTGTGTTTGTGTGTGTGCGTTTTGTGTGTGTTTGAGTGTGTCTGTGTGGTGCGTGCGCGCTCGCTCGTGTGTGTCTGTATCTGTGTGTCTGCGTCTGTCTGTCTGTCTGTCTGTGTGCGCGCGTGTGACTTTGCGAGCCTGCTTCTTGCGCACGTGCACGTGCACGTGCACGCACACATGTATTGTCTGCGTGTGCGTGTGCGTGCGTGCACGTGCATGCGTGTGATAAGGTCAGCTATAACTGGTGTAGTAGGAGTAAGCCACATCAACACACGTGACCCAACCGAACAATAAGCAAACTAAACTACCTGACAACAAAAACCTTAAATAAAACATACCGTAAACAAAAATACTGCAGCAAGTCAAACAAGCTTTTCCGTTATTATTCCCTCTTTCAAAACGTCTACATTTCAAGACAGTAGATGTACGACAAAGCGACTAAAATAGCTACCCAGAATAGCTATACGCAAGTTTGTGAAGAAAAAAAAAAAACAAGAAGAAGAGAAAAGTTACTGCACATTGGAGCTAAAATGACATCTCTTTACAGCCAAGTCTTGAAAGTTCAAGTGGTTTGAGTTACACGGCAAAACTGACTTCCTTATACGTGGGAGGGAGAGTTTGTTCAGAAAGTAGGTGAGTAAAGCATTTGACATATAGAGAGAAAGAAAGAAAGGGAAAAGAACGAAAGAAAAAAGAAAGAAAGAAAGAAAGAAAGAAAAAAGAAAGAAAGAAAGAAAGAAAGAAAGAAAGAAAAAAAGAAAGAAAGAAAAGAAAGAAAGAAAGAAAGAAAAGGAGAGAGAAAGTGAGAGAGAGAGAAAAGAGAGAAAAGAGACAGACAGACAGACAGACAGACAGACAACAGACAGACAGACAGACAGACATAAAGAAAGCAGGAAGGAAAGAAAGAAAGAAAGAAAGAAAGAAAGAAAGAAAGAAAGAAAAAAAAGAAAGAAAGAAGGAAAAAGAAAGAGAGAGAGAAAGAAAGAAAGACAGAAGGAAAAAGAAGAAAGAAAGAAAGAATGAAAGAAAGAAAGAAAGAAAGAAAGAAAGAAAGAAAGAAAAGAAAGAAAGAAAGAAAGAAAGAAGGAAAGAAGGAAAAAAAAGAAAGAACGAAAGAAAAGACAGGAGATCACAAGGAACAGAACAATAAAGTATAAGAGAGGAAGGGTGAGAGGGAGGGAGGGGGATCCTAAATCTTTTGGTTTATCTTTGATTGATAAAAAAAATCATAACAGGAATGGAAGTTTTCAGAGAGAGAAACACAGACAGAGAGAGAGAGACAAGGGAGACAGAGAGAGAGCAGAGAGAAAGCGGCAGAGAGAGACAGACAAACAGAAGATCTATAAATCAGCTTATTATTTTTAAGTTGATAGAATGATTAGAATATGGATGGTTTTATTTTCAGAAAGAGAGAGGAGGAAGAAAGGAGGGAGACAGACAACAGACAGAGATCCATAAATCTGGGGGGGAGTTAATTTGATAGAATAAATCAGAACATGTGAGAGAGAGAGAGAGAAGAGAAAAGAGAGAGAGAGAGAGAGAGAGAGAGGAAGAGAGAAGAGAAGGGGAGAAGAGAGAGAAAAGAAAACAGAGAGACAGAGACAGAGAGACAGAGAGACAGAGAAACAAAGAGAGGGGGAAAGGGGACGGGAGAGAGGAGAGAGAGGGGGACAGAGAGCGAGACAAAGGAGGGGGGGAAAGAGAGAGGGGGGGGAAAGAGAGGGGGACAGAGTGAGAGAGAAGAGAAGAGGGGGGACTGAGAGAGTGAGATGGGACAGAGAGAGGGGGGGTGGGAGAGAGAGAGAGAGAGACAGAGAGAGAGAGAGAAGAAGAGAGAGAGAAGAAGAGAGAGAGAGAGAGAAGAAGGGGAGAGAGAGAGAGAGGCGAGAACCATACTTTACAGGGAAAATAAGCATAGATGTTTCAAAATTGCCTTTTTTCCCAGAGGACCCACAAACAAACACACACACCCCACCCCCACCTCACCCCCCACTGCACACCACACCGCACCAAACAAACAAACAAAAACCCACAACACCCCACAACACCCCCACAAACAAAAACACACCACACACACAAACCACACACACACACACACACACTTTTACTGCCATACAAAAACAAAACAAAAGCTGGTTCTAAAGCTCATTTTTGAACACTAACTTCAGAAAGGTTCCCCGATAGCACACCTAGCCTCCCCCTCTCCACAGTTTGGACTAAATAAACTTTTAATCCCCCCTTTTTTTCGTCCCCTTTTATCTGATTTGTCACAACAAAAGTTCCCGAAATATACTGACAAAAGCCAAACACAATGAAATCCTCAGACCCCTTTTTTTCTTTTTTGTGAAACCACTATTAAAAGAAACAAAAGTCACCTGAGCCTCTGGTGCAACTTCATTTGCCCTAGTAAAGGGCTGCACTTTTAAACTGACTTTGGACAATCGTAAAAATCCTGACTCTTTAATTCACCAGATCCACTAAACCCAGGGTTTGAACTGCGACTTTAAGATCGAAGTCAAAGTTCTTCCACTCACCGTTGAGGACAGAAACAACAACAACAACAAAAAGAAACCCGTGGGCACCGCACTTTGGCTACAAACCATTTTTCCCCGGGAAAGGTTAAAAAGTTTATTCCGAAAAACTAGTTTTGAATTATACAATGAAAACTAGCCTAGTTCAAGGCATTTAGAATAAAACTTCCATCGTCCACGGGCTTTTGATGATGGGGGAGGGGAGGAGAGGAGGAGACACGACGACGACGACGAGATGATGATGATGAAATGAGGGTGACGACGACGACGACGGCGAAAGACGACGACGATGGCGATGACACGATGGTGACTTGAGACGACGTTGACGATGATGACGATGACAACGACGACGATGAGATGATATGGAGAATGATGGGCGACACAGTGACGACGACGACGATACGACCATGTCAACGAGATGATGATGATAAGAGGAGGGGGAGCAGCAGGAGGAAAAAGAACAACAACACAACAGGAAGAAAGGGGGAGAAAAAAACGTTTGTTCCAGCCACCAATTATTCCGCTTTAAACTTTACTTTCTTCCTGCGTAATATGTAAAAACAGATGATAGTTTGGGGAGAGAACCCTAGGATAGGTGTGGGAGGGGGGGGGGGGGGTTTCTGCACATACATGCAAATGTGTGTGTGGTGTGTACGTGTGTGTACTGTGTGTACGTGTGTGTACGGTGTGTATTGGTGTGTGCGCGTGTAGCGTGTAGGCGTGCCTTTACGGTGTGGTGTGTGGTGTGTGGTGTGTGTGTGTGTTGTGTGTGTTGGGTGTGTTGTGTTTTTGTGTGTTTTTGTGTTGCGTGTGCGTGGTGTATTATGTGGATTTTATGTGTGCGTGTACGCGTGCGTGTGTGTGTGTGTGTGTGTGGGGTGTTGTGTTGTTGTGTGGTGTGTTGTGTGTGTGTGTGTGCCTGTCAATGTCTGCATGTCTGTCTATCTGTCTGTAGCAGTCAAAGTCAAAAAAAAATTGCTCTTAGACCTGTTTGTTTCTGCCGAGCAAGGCCTTTAGGCTGTTAAACACTTTGTTGATGGGCTAAAAAATGTGTAAACAAAGGAAACACTCAAACAAAACAGATAAAAGACAACGGGCAGAAAGACAGACAGACGGATGGAAACAGTGAGACAGAGACAGGCAGATATACCCATATTAAAATAGACGGGGGCATACGGACATTATGGAAAATGATTTAAAAAAAACAGGGGATTACATTCGTAAAGATTTTTAAATTTCCTTTTTCTTTCAACGGTCTGTCCGTCTATTTTGTCCTGAATGTTTCTTTCTCCCTCCTCTTCCCCCTCTCTCTCTCTCTCTCTCTCTTTTTCTTTCTCACCCTTCCATCGTTCTCCCTCTCTCTCCTCCCTCTCCCCTCCCCTTTCCCTCTTTTCCCTCTCTCCCCTTCCCCCAAATTTTTTCTCCTACCTACCTCCCCCCCCCCGGTTTAAACTTCAAGAAGGGAATAAAGGGGAGGTAAAAAAAAAAAATTTACCCCTTTTGAATTTATCCAAAAAGGGTGAATTATTTTGTGTAAAAAAAGGGGGAAAATTTTGGTTTTTTGGGTTTTGGGGGTTACCCTGTCTTCATTGCAAGGGGAAAATTGGGGGAAAAGGGCGGGGGAAAAATTTTTCCCCATTTTACGAAAAATTTTAGGAATTTGAAAGGGGGGGAAAGTTGGGTGTTTGGGAAATTTTTAAATTGAAAGGAGGGGGGGGGGTTTTGGGAAAGTTTTGTTTGGTTTTTTTGAAAGGGGAAAAAAGGGGGGTTTTGTTTTAGGTAAAAATTTGGGGGGGGGGGGGATGGGGGGGGGTTTTTTTAAAAATTTGGAATTTTAAGATTAAAATATTGAACAAAACAAAGGGTTTTTTTGAAAAATTTTAACCCCAAATTTTTGGATTGTGGGTTTTTGTTCTTATTTCTTTTCACAACACTGAAACCCCCCTCACTTTCTTTGCTCCGCTAGCGACCAACCACAACATACATGGGAGTTTTTTTGGTGGAAGAAAAAAAACCCCTCAGTGATGACTCTACCCATTTTTCAGATTTTTCGCTATAAATCTTGCCCTAAACCTCAAAACAATCAAAGTGCATTTTCCAATCTAACCAATGTTTTAACCAGCACAAACATTTCTGAAAAACCTAAAAAGCCATGGACTCCCTGGGGGAAAAAAGGCCACAACAATACCCCTTTAAAAGGGCCCGGTTCGAGATCCTCTTCACTCGGCCAACAAACCATCCGGCTGCCTCTTCCCTGCTTCAATGCTTTTCCCCAGTCTTTTTGTCGAAACCCACTTTCCGCTTCCCTGTGGGTTCCAGTCAAGGGGCCGCCTGGGGACTTTGAAGAGCTGCAGAGCGATGGCCGACCCTCCCCTTTCTTTTTTTGATTCAGACTCGATTTTGGACGTGTTTGGCCTTGCCATAGTTCTTCGTTTGGGGACGACTTCTGGGGCCCCCTAAAACGAGAAGTTCCTGAGACATCGTTGCTAAAATCTGGAGTTTTTGGGGTGTCTTCCCGTCGCTAACATTGCATAGGCCTTAATGTTAATGACTCCCTGTTATTTTGCCTGCGATTTTTTATAAATAATTCCAATTCCTTGTGTCGGAAAAACGCTCAATACTCCCAAATCGGGAAAATTTTAAAATTTTAAAAGAAAATTTATTCCTGTCAACGTCCTGAGTACCCAAAGGGATCAAACACACAAATTTTCCATCTGTCAATGGTAACAAACCTTCACACATGGGGGCCATTGCTTTAACATACTACTGGCCCCGCTAGCCAGCCACCATTTTCTCTAATAGGGTGGAAATCGTTTTTCTGGACAACCACCAGCTTTTGTGTAATAGAGGGGTTTTTGTAAACACAGGGGTTTTCGTTCACCGCAGAGTTTATTTTCACGTCCGCTCCTATTCACTTTTTGTTTTCCTTTTTAAGCAGAGTTTCTATGGTGGAAAAAAGCTTTTGTCTGTCTCTGTCTCTCTCTGTCTCGTCTCTCCTGTTTGTCTTCTCTATCCTGTCTCTGCTCTTCCCCTTCCCCCCTTTTTCCCCAAACCTCTCTCTCACTCCTCCTCTCCTCCATCCTCTCCCCCCCCCCTTTCTCTCTCCTCCCCTCCCCTCCTCTCTAAGCAAAATACAGAATACTAAATGAAGAAAAAACCTTTCTTTTAAAAAAAAAAAATCACTCAGAAATCAAAAGATCTTTCCCCTGCACATCTTCACTCAAGTCCCCAAAACCGATTCTCTTTCCTTTGCTGCTTCATCACCGAAATACAATCCTCCACAGAATTTTCCCAGAAATGGATAGAAAAAGATCAGCGATTTTCTCTGCCCGCCCTTTGAAGCCTCTCACCCAAAAAAAGGGAAAGGATTGGCACTACCTACTTTGAGCACACAGCACTGATTGAACCGCCACAACCAGGGCACCTTTTCTGACGTATTTCCGCTCGGGTCTATTTCCGGTCTTATTTCCGGTCTTTTTTTTCCCGGGTGTCTTTGGGGTGGTCTTTCACCGGAAAAAGGGAGGAAATGCTGAATCCCCCTTTTACTCATTCCCCTGTGGGGGTGCAGGGAATCTTGAAAGGGGGGGAACTGCCGATACCAGAGAAAGAATCTTTCCTTACGGGGTCTGTCACAGGAAAGTAAAGAAGGCCAACAATAACAATGAAGAGAAAAAGTAGGGGTGGGGGAGGCGGGTGGGGGGGGGGAAAGGGGAAATGAGGCTGTGAGAAGGATGGGACAGCAGGGCAAAAGGAAAGTCAAGCCAAAAACCCAAAAAAAACTTTGTCTAATTTTTTTTGTGAAAAAGGAATTGAAGAGAAAAACCCCACCACCAAACCACACCAACAAAAAAAATTTTTCACAAGACTGAATCCCCCCAAAAAGCGCCTTATAAAATACCTTTTTCCAAAATACTTTTTCATATAATTTTCATTTCAATAATTTTTAAAAAATCATCATCATTTTTCTCGGTAAAGGAAACTTGATTTCTGTTTTCTATACTAAAAGGGGGGAAAAGGGCCCCCCTTTAAAAAAGGGAAAAAACCAAAAATGTTTGAGGTGGGAAAATTGATTAGTTATGAAAGGTGAATTTTGGAAATGGGGGATTTTTTTTTGATTTTTTTAAGGAATATTTTAAAGGGTTTTTTTTGGGGGTTAAATAGGGAAAAAAAAATTTGGATGGATTAAAGGGGGGGAAAAAGAAATTTTGGAAAATTTAAAACCCCTTGTTTTCGGAAGAGAATTTGTGAGGGGGAAGGGAAAATTTTTAAAATGGGGGGGGGGGGTGAAAGAAAATGAGGTTTTTTATTTTAAAAAAAAAAATTTTTTTTTTTTTTTTAAAAAAAAAAAAAAAAAAAAAAAAATTTATTTGTTAATTTGATTTTGGGGGTTTTTTTGTAAAATTTTTAAAATTATGGTAAAATTTTTTGGGGGGGGGGGTTAAAAAAGGGGGGGGATTGTTTTTTGTGAGAAATTTTTTAAAAGGGGGATAGGAAAATTTTTTTTGAGTTTTTTGGGAAGGGGAGGGAAATTTTAAAAAAAAAAAAAAAGTTTGTTGGATTTTTGGGGGGTTGTTATTAAGTTTAAGTTGGGTTTTTTTGGAGGGGGGGGGGGGGGGGGGGGGGTTTTTTTTTTTGGGGGGGGGGGGGGTTTGGGGGGAAAAAAAGGGAAAAAAAACAAAGATAAAAAGGGGGAAAAAAAAGAAAAAGAGAAGAAAAGAAGAGAGAAAAAAGAAAAAAAAAAAAGAGAGAAGAAGAAGAAAAAAAAGAAAAGAAGGAAGAAGAAGAAGAGAAAAAAGAAGAGAAAAAGGCCCCGAAGACAGAAAAAAGACAAAAAAAGAAGACAGGGAAAGAAAACGAAGGCGAGAAAGGAAAGGGGGGGGGGAAAAAGAAGAGGGAAAGATTACATGGCAGGAAAAAGGGAGGGAAAAAAGTTGGAAGTTGGAAAACAGAAACAAAGGGAAAGGGAAAGAGAGAGAAAGATAAAGAGGAGAAGAGAGGAGAAGAGGAAAAAGAAAAGGGGGGGAGGGGGAAAAGGGGGAGGGAGAGAGGGGAAGGGGAGGGGGAGAGGAAGGGGAGGAAGGAAAAAAAGA
>JASPKP010001299.1:5000-7500 GCA_030674155.1 Stramonita haemastoma
CCTTTTTGCCTCTTCTGATTATAATCTTTGTGGATTGATTGAAAAAAGAAAGACTATCTCTAGCCGACAGTAAAGAAAATGCAACCAAATTTGCACGTTTAATTAACACCTGTCAGTTGTTTCCCTTGATTTTGATTGTTATCGAAAGATACTTTTTTTTTTAATATGTTCAACAAGTGTTATAAGAATACTGTTTTTAACATAATTCAAATAGACTTTGATACATATCTGCACATTTTATAACCATTTTGATATTGATGCATTGTTTTTCTTTCTTTTTTAAATCTTAAAATGTTAAAAGTTAATAGTTAAAGGGAATCACGAAGCAGTAACTGTAGCTGTTTTAGTTAGTGATCGATTATCGGTGACACTCGATATTCTTAAATGATTGTTCGACAAGGAAAAAAAAAGCTTTTTAACTGTGAAGACTTAAGAGTTAAAGCAAATCATGTAACAGCAATTGTGGCTGTTTCAGTGAGTGATCGATTACTTGACTGTGACACTTGATATGACTTTATTATGATTGCTCTACAAGCAAAAGAAAACCTTTTAAACTGTGTAGAGTTCATGGGAAAAGGAAATTACGTCAAGTGTGGCTGTCTTAGCTTGTAACAGAAAACCTGGATGTGATATTTGATATTGTTATATGACTGTTGGACAAGAACAAAAAAAGAACTTTTAAACTGTGAACAGTTCATGGTTAAAGGAATTCATGTAACACTAATTGTGACTGTTTTGGCTTGTGATCGAATACCTGACTGATAATTGGTGTTACTTTATGATTGTTCGACAAGAAAAAAAACCCTCTAAAATTATGAACAGTTCATAGTTAAAGATTAATCATGTAACAGCAATTGTGGCTGTTTTAGCAGGTGTTCGAAAACCTGACTGTAACACTTAATATGACTATATTATAATTGTTCAACAAGAAAAGATTAACTTTTAAACAGAGAATAGTCAATGGTTAATTAAAGGAAATCGATCATATAACAGCAATTGCAGCTTCTTTAGCTTGTGATAGAATACTTGACGGTAACACTTGATATTACTATATCATGATTGTTCGACAGGCAAACCAAAAACCTTTAAACTGTGAAAGAGTTAATAGTTAAAGGAAACTCATGTAACAGCAAGTGTGGCCATTTTAGCATGTGATCGATTCCCTGACTGTGACACACACACAGAGAAAAGAATAGAAGAGGAAAGAAGTAGACGTCAGTCACGGTGATTGATTCTGTCCCTTTAGTGCTGTTGTGGCGGTGGGGGGGGGGGGTGCGGGGCGGAGGGGGGTGCAGGGGGGGGGAGAAACTGGTCCATCGATTTGAAGACTGACTGCCTTCAACAGTCTACTCTACTTGAAGTTTCCTAAATTTAGTGTTCGCGGGAGACACGGTAGAACGATGATCTTTCTCTCTGTCTCTCTGTCTCTCTCTGTCTCTCTCTGTCTCTCTCTGTCTGTCTGTCTGTCTGTCTGTCTGTCTGTCTGTCTGTCTCTCTCTCTCTCTCTCTCTCTCTCTCTCTCTCTCTCTCTCTCTCTCTCTCTCTCTCTCTCTCTCTCTCTCTTTCTTTCTTTCTTTCTTTCTTTCTTTCTCCTGCAGGTCTCACAATACCCCGAAAATAATCGATCCGCTCAGCAGCAGTGCAGGGCCATTCTGGTTGGTGACCTTATGGCGGCCTATCGTTTTGTTATATAAGCTCCCTGTTGACTTCTGACCGATGATAACGAGACATGACAAGTTTAAATATAACTGGATGAGGGAGGATTAGACAGCAACAAACAAAAAGAAAAACCACCTACAAAAGGGTTTTTTTTTTAAAAAACAGTGCCTTCAGTGTAATTTTTGTAGTCTGACAAACATCGACATGATGTCCAAGATCTCTAACGTGCATATGTATCTTCTGTATACCTATATACTCAAAACCTAGAAAGATACACTGGGATAGCAGTACATAGGTTGATCTGAGAGATTGTGATTTTTTTTTTCTACACTCAACCCATTAGGGCTCAGCTAAGAAATAAACCTCCAACCCCTGCCTTAAAATAAACCGTTAGACTTGATTTCAACCTGTCATTTTATCTACCTGAGGGAGGCAGGATAGCCTAGTGGTTAAAGCATTGAGATCGTGATCTGATGGCCCGGGTTTGAGCATTCTAACTCTCCGTTCAAAAGGAATTTTCCCCTGGAGTTAACATCAGTACTGACTCCACTCCTTTGAAAATCTTCCGGATGAGACTATAAACCGACATCACCTGTGCGAACACATAAAGAACATTTTTGCACACACGTTAAAACCTGTTCTGCCTTTGAGAAGAGTAGGCCAGTGTGTGCCGATAAGAACGGATGTCTAATTCCAAATTTCGACATCATCCCTGAATTCGGAATGCAAGCTACCCCAAAGGTGGGTAAACAGCACTGTTACATACGCAAAACACCTCTATTGGTCAACCTCGGAGCTCTAGCCTAGAAACGAGAAAGAAAAACAATCTGTGCTGCTTTCC
>JASPKP010001299.1:12500-17500 GCA_030674155.1 Stramonita haemastoma
TTTACGTCAAAAGTACACGCATGCATGTACACACACATACACGCCCGCGCGGAGGCATGCACACACGCACCCTTGCACAAACACACACACACACTTTTATTCTTTTATTTGAGGGTAATAGAGTAAGCCCTTGTGTGCTTTATTTTACATCCAGTCCCTGTGTGTATGCAGTTTTGTAAATTTTGCCATCTTTCCCACACATACACACGCAAGCTTGCGCGCGTGCACGCGCACAGAGATAGAGATAGAGATAGATAGATAGATAGATAAGAGAGAGAGAGAGGAGAGAGAGAGAGAGAGAGAGAGAGAGAGAGAGAGAGAGAGAGAGAGAGAGAGAGAGAGAGAGAGAGAGAGAGAGAGAGAGAGAGAGAGATTATAAAGATGTCGTGATATCTTTCTTTCTTCCTTTTCTTTCTATTTAATCTAATGTCCTTTTTTTTCATCAAAATGATCCGTAGTGGAAAGAAGGTGACAGCCACAAAAAGGACAAGAAATATAGGGAGACATAATCAAGAGAAAAAAGAAAGGAAAGAAAGAAAATGAAGAAAAAAATGGGAGCTGGACAAAGCGAAAGAAAGACATAAAGAAACAAAGTAAAAAACAACAACAATGAATGAATGAAATAATATAGTTGATTAATGAGTAAATGGGAAAATGAATGAATGAATGAATGAATGAATGAATGAATGAATGAATGAATGAATGAATGAATGAATGAATGAATGGAAAAAATATAAGGAAGAAATAAAGAAAGAAAGACAGAAAGGCAGACAGAAAAGAAAGAAAGACAGACAGACAGAGAAAAGAAAAAAAGAAAAAGCAAGAAAGAAAGAAAGACAGAAAGAGAAAAGAAAAGAAAAAAACAAATAAAAAGAAAGAAAGAAAGAAAGAAAGAAAGAAAGAAAGAAGAAAGAAAGAAAGAGAAAGAAAAGAAAGAAAGAAAGAAAGAACTAACGAACAATCAAACGAACAACAGAATACTATACGAACGAACAAAAAAAAAAGAAAGAAAAAAAACAAGTAAGCAAAGGAAGTGTTAAGAAAAGAGACAGGGATTGCACAGACGGAACGATAATAGAAAAAAACAAACAAAAACAAAACAAAACACACAAAAAATTCAACAAAAAACAAACGAGACATAGGGGTCCATTCATAAATCCTACCTTGCACGAATGTGGAGACATGTAGAGAAAGAAAGAAAGCGTATGATGCAAAGGATTCGGTTGGTTGTGTGTGTGTGTGTGTGTTGTGTGTGTGTGTGTGTGTGTGTGTGTGTGTGTGTGTGTGTGTGTGTGTTGTGGTGTGTGTGTGTGTGTGTGTGTGTGTGTGTTTGTTTATTTGTGTGTGTGTGTTTGTGTGTATGTATGTATGTATGTATGTGTGTGAGTGAGTGAGTGTGTGTCTCTGCAGAGGGTTCGAGTGAAACAGGAGAAACAAAGAACAGAGGAAAAATGACAGAAGAAAAAGAACAGAAGAAAAAGAACAGAAGAAAAAGAACGCTTCTGTCGTGGAGAAGAACACGATAACGTAAATCAATGCCAGGTGATATTTCTGTTTCCTGTTCAGTTGTCTCTCTTTTCTTTTCTTTTTCACTGTTTTTATTTTGTTGGAATTTTTTTTATTTGGCTTTTTTTGTTTCTTTCTATATTTCTATTTTGCTTCCTCTCTGTGTCTCTCTGTGTCTCTGTCTGTCTGTCTGTCTGTCTGTCTGTCTGCTTCTGTCTGTCTGTCTGTCTGTCTGTCTGTCTGTCTGTCTCTGTCTTCTCTCTCTCCTCTCTCTTCTCTCTCTCTCTCTCTCTCTCTCTCTCTCTCTCTCTCTCTCTCTCTCTCTCTCTCTCTCTCTCGCTTTTTCCCTCGAGAGGAAATGTCCAGCTTCATCTCACCAGATTTTGCTGAGTTCTACTTTTGGAAGAGTAGGCCACCGCATGCCAGTAAGGAACCGAGGACAAAAATGGTAAAATGCATACACGCTGGTGTCGTGTTTAAGACATCATCCCCGGAGTCAGAATGCGGCTACCTTATGGTGGCGCAACAACGGTCGCATGCATGCCTACGCGAAATCTTCTCATTGATGAACCTCGGAGCTCTGGCCTATGAATCGAAAACAATCAAATAAAATCTCTGCTACAGGGCCACTGCCGACCTACTCAATTTGGTAAAAGGTAAAGGTGTTCCCATAAACTGTGTGGTCGTAGGAGAGTGAGGCGTCAAGATACCTCAGATTCTCTAGGGGGCCAGCATACTGAGGGCGGCGCCCATCTCCTCTCCCTCGCTGCTTCACCTTCCCTGACCCTGAAGAGGACAGGTACCCATTTACGGCTGGGTGAACTGGGGGGACTGTACTGAAGCCACGGCACGCACGCAAACGGTCACCCATCAACTTGGTAAACCGCGTTTAATGGTGCTTAAACTTAGTTTGGGGAAAGCGAGTGCTCTGACCTCTAAGCTACTTCGTCCCCCCGGTTTTCCTAATAAAACCGGAGAGAAATATTCATCAAAAAGAGGGAAACAATACAGATTTGAACATAAACCCCTGCGTTACTGTCAGATCACCAGTGCAATGTTCTAGCCACTCGGCTTGCAATTCTGTCTCCTGAAACAAAAATAGGCAAACACAACAAACATTCAACTCTTCCTCCTGCAAAAAAAAAACATCACCAACAACAACAACAAACAACAACAACAAAAACTACAGCAAAGGCAGACAAACATAACAAAGAGTGGATTTACGGCGCTAAAGACAGACAGGGTGAAAAAAAGAAACAAAAGAAAAGAGAGTACACAAAGAGACGGACTAGACAAAAATCTCCTTTTCCTTCTTTTTGTTATCGTTGGAGTTTTTTCCTTCCTTATACTTCCTTTTTTTTATTTTCTCTTTTATTTTATACTCTTCCGAGTAGCTTAATACTAAGCTAGACGAGATCCATTCACAAACTGTGACCAAAAAAGAAAGCAGAGAAAAACAAAACCCAACCCAAACAAACAAAATAAAAATAGATAAAAACAAAACAAAAATATAACCACACACACTCACACACACACACACACACGCACGCACGCACGCACGCACGCACGCACCGCACGCACGCACGCACGCACGCACGCACGCACGCACGCCACACACACACACACACACACACACACACACACACACACACACCGAGGCCCCGTGTGCAAATGCACGCAGAACATCTTGCGCACACGTTAAATCCTGTTCCGCTTTTCGTAAGAGTAGGCAATTGTGTACCGGTGGGAACAGATGACAATATTTACACACCTGCATACACACGGGGACTGGATGAAAAAAAAGTACATGAGTGCTTATCCCATTATCCTCGATATAAAAGAGTAAATAAAATAAAACAAATAAATGAACACACCCCAAAGATATTTAGTCCTGCTTCCTTACAAACAAACAAAAGAAAGAAAATAAAGCAGAAAATTCAAAATAATCCCTTTTTTCTGCTGACAAACGGAAAAGGGTGGAGACAGGGGGATAGATGGATGGATGGAAAACAGAAAACAAACAGCATTTCCTTGAAGAGACAAACAGACCCACAAATCGATAGCCCTTAATCTTGCTGATTCTGTTCTGGGTTTTTTGTTTTTGTTTCTTTGTTGGGTTTTTGTTTTGGTTTTCTTTTCTATCCTTTCCTTCTGTTTGGGATTTTTTGGGGGTTCGTTCACAGAGTGCAAATCCAACATAACTCAGTCAAAGGTCCAAGGCCCAGTGCTAAAATCAGCCTCTTCCTTTTACCCAAGTCTTAGTGTGGTCTCATCTTCGGCTATGATTAGCACCAGCTAAGATGGAATGGATAGCAGCTCAGAGTAGCTAAAAGTAGGGGGGGGGGGGGGATACAGCTGTGTGTTTGGGGGGGGGGGGTCGTTTTTGTCGTCTTCTCTCGCAGACTCATTTACCGGTTTTGCATTTGGAATCTAATGACTGTAAAGCTCTGAGGGTTTTGAGTGTTCTGACACATTGCTGCTATAGGTGTGGTGTGTACGTTTGGATGCCATGTTTGTTAGCTGCTGATGTTGTTGTTGTTGTTGTTGTTGTTTGGGGGGGTTGTTGTTGTTTTTGTTGTTATTGTTGTTGTTGCTTTTGCTACAACTTCTTTTTGTTCTTTCTCGCACATTTTCTTCGAAATTCTTCTGCTTCTTCTTCTTAGCAATTATCCAGTTTTGGTAGGGTCTCTTTTGGGGGGTTCTATTCCCTAATCAAGGCAAGGGCCGGATGAAAAAAGTATGTAAATGCTTACTCTGTTACACGTTAAAAATAAAGATTATGCATTCATTCATTCATTCACCCTTTTTTTCTTCGCAATTCTTCTTTTTCCGCAAACACACACACATACATACACCCACACATGCACGCACGCACGCACGCGCACGCATGCACGCACGCACGCCACGCACACAAACACATGATCTGTGCATGTGGATGAAGACAACAATGAAAAAGGTAACCCCTAAGAGACAGTTAAGCTACATTAGAAAAACTTACCAGCTTGAACTTGATAAGCTTAGTATTTATATGACAGAAAATGGATTACTGTTGTCTCCAGAGAAGACCAACATTGTTCTCTTCAATAATGGGGCTGACCCTGAGGGTTTGCCTACTTTCAAAATGCAGGATAGGCACCTTGAATACAAACCAATGGTAAAGTTTCTGGGTACTTATATTACTTCAAAACTGACATGGAATTACCATATTGAATATTTACTAACTAAAGCCAGAAAAACCTTAAATTTTATAAAAGTAGTAAGCAAACAGCATTGGGCTCAAGGTGTATCAGTCTTAAAACATCTGTCCTTGGCATTAGTTCGTTCTAGTCTGACGTATGGTCATGAAGTCTTCTTTAATGCCCCAAAGTATTTATTAGATAGACTCAGAAGCATAGACTGTAAAGCTTTTCGCATTGCCTTGGGAGTACCCTTCCATGCATCATCCTTGGGAACATACAAGGAAGTGGGAGTTTTGCCTTTGGATGACTATCGAG
>JASPKP010001299.1:27500-30115 GCA_030674155.1 Stramonita haemastoma
ACTACTACTGCAGCTGTTGTTACTTTGAATAAATTTCATTCGCCAAAATTGGAAATAGAAAATAAAGTCATATTTTTTGCCAAAAGAATCTTACAAGTACAATGCATAAATATTTTGGTGTTGGTTTTTTAGGTTGAGGGATTTTTTTTGTTTTATTGGGTTGGGACAGTTGTTTTGATTATTGTTGCTGTTTTTTTGTTTGTTTGTTTTTGTTTTTGGTGTATGAAAATAATTATACACATATGTTTGTGCTGGTTTCTAGTAAACAACTTTTTTTATACCTCTCGATTGGAGAAAACTTTATAAGAAATAAACTGTACAAAATCAAAGAAAAAAACGTAAATCTTGTTTTTTTTCAGCAAGAAAAAACGATAAAAAGAAAACGAAGGAAGGGACAAACAAAATATTTTAATCGACAAAAAAATAATAAAATAACAAAAACAAAACAAAAAACAAAGAACGCATGATAGAAAAATATTTTCAGAAAAAAAAGGAGAATAAAGCTAAACATGTTCTCTGACAAAGCAAAAAAAATTACAAACAAATAAACAAAGAAATACACATCATGAGAATGAATAGGCGAAAGAAAGATAGACAGAAATAAAGACAGATAGATAGATAGATAGATAGATAGATAGATAGATAGATAGATAGATAGATAGATAGATAGATAGATAGATAGATAGATAGATAGATAGATAGATAGATAGATAGATAGATAGATAGATAGATAGACAGACAGACAGACAGACAGACATCAGACAGACAGACAGACAGACAGACAGATAGATAGATAGATAGATAGATAGATAGATAGATAGATAGATAGATAGATAGATAGATAGATAGATAGATAGATAGATAGATAGATAGAAAAGAAAAAAGACAAGAAAAGAAAGACAGACAGACAGACAGGAAGATTAAAAACAGAAAAAAAGAAATTTTCAAAACCTTCTCCACGGAATAATAAACCAGACAATAGCAATAAATCTCCCGTTAAATCTTTTAAAGAAAATAAACAAACTATCTCTCCCCCCCCCCCCCCCCCCACCCACCCACCCCAAAAAAAACAGAACAAATATTCCCAACACGAGCGAAGCAATCAAGCAAGCAAGCAAGCGAACAGACTAACAATCCATCATCCTGTTTTCTTTATTTTCCACATTATTTTCCCCATTAGAAACAAAAAAAACAAATAAATAATAATGATAATAATAATGCGATCATCCGTCATGCAATAACACCACGTGCAATTATCATCATCATCTCCTTCACCAGCATCCTGAGAAGGTCAAATAAGATAATTATATCCCTTTCCTAATGCATTTCCTTTTGCAAACGCGCTTGTGTTACGCACACGCGCGTTTTAGCACTAAAGCCTGTGTTTTATGCACGTGTGCATAAACGTCGCCCCCCCCCCCCCCCCCCCCCCCCTCCCCCCCTTTTCGTGTACAACTAAGCTCGCTCGAAGACAGGCACAGTGATTATTGCATGAATGGGTATACGCAGGCACGCGTGCAAACATATATATATATATGATAGATAGATAGATTAGATAGATAGATAGATAGATAGATAGATAGATAGATAGATAGATAGATAGATAGATAGATAGATAGATAGATAGATACATACATACATACATACATACATACATACATACATACATACATACATACATACATACATACATACATACATACATACATACATACATACATAGATATAGATATATAGATATAGATATAGATATAGATATATATACGCACAAACCCACACATACAAACACACACACTCTCACACAAACACACACACACATACCACACACACACACACACACACACACACACACACACACACACCACACACAACACACACACACACACACACACACACACTGTATCACTTTATGTGGAAGAGCGTAAAATTGAAGATTAAATACACACACATATATACACACACAAACACACGCACGCACACACATACATGCATACACACACGCATGCACACATATGTATACACCATACACATTCAATATCCTCATACATACACACACATTATCCTTGAAATAAAAGAAAAAAGTAATGATAAATATTCATATAACACGCACACCACACATACTCATACACACACATTCTCATACACACATACACACACATCCCTTATACACACAATACTCACACAACACACACACACACACACACACACACCACACACACACACACACACACCACACACAAACACCCCATACAACACATACACACACTACACACACAATCACACATACACACATACACACATACCACACACTCACACAACATACTTACACACACACACACACACACACACACACACACAAACCCCACACACACAACACACACGCACACGCACACACACACATACACACATACCACAACTCACACACATACACAACACTCACATACCCCCCCACACACAAATACACACACACACACAGATACTCATACACACACGGAACACACACAAACACACACAAATGCACACAAATACACACACACACTCACACACACACAACAAATACCACATACCACACACACACACACACACACACACACAACACACACCACAACCACACA
>JASPKP010001300.1:0-2500 GCA_030674155.1 Stramonita haemastoma
TACACCACCATTATCTTCATCACCCTCAACATCATGTTTACGCTATAAATTAGCTCTCATAAACTTAAAATCACTGTCTCTTCTCAAGTTGTATCAGTATAAACATGACACTTTCCAAAAAATCTTATTTTACAATGCAATAACCAAAATATACACACACCCACATACACGTGTGCGCGAGCGCGCGCGGACACAACACACACCACACACACACACAACACACACACACACACACACACACACACACACACACACACACACACACACACACACACACATACCACACTCGCTCGCACGCATACACACACACACACACACACACACACACACACACACACACACACACACACACACACACACACACACACACGCACACACACACACATACACACACACGCGCGCGCACACACACACACAACGCACACCACACACACACACACACCATACTAAACGTTACAAAAGCGGTGCTTAATACCAAGGGAAACACCCTTACTCTGAAATAAATTGACAACTCTCATCAAAGCAACATCAAATTCCAATCAGCTCGTTCTTTCTTTTCTTCACAGAGTGGAAAATATACCTTGAAACATTGTGCATTTGATTATTATTCGACACTTGTAACAACATGTGGATTGGGGTTCTGACTAGATCCCCCAGAAACTTAGTTCTTAAGTCAGAATAAATGGGACACACAAAAAGAAAATGCTGTTCGTCTTCCACTACTGACTTGCAAAATGGACATGATTTCCTCTGAAGTACATTGCTAAAGCGATGCATGTTTGCATTAAGAGGGAGAACATTGAACCTGGCTTGTGGGATGGCAACTCTGAAGCAGTAGGTATCCATATCAGACACATATTTTTCTTTTTCAAAAATAATCTTAAAAGATCTATAGTTGTCAAATCTATCACGGTCTCTTATAGTGCCTGACCATTCTTGAATGTACAAATCAACAAGTCTCTGTTTAAATAGTCTGAGAAACATTTTTACCTGACCCACACCCTGCTGCTGCCAAACAAAACTAAATCCTGTCATGCATAAAATTTCCCTAATTTTCGACACCCAACAATCTTTACCCATTTTATCTAATTCCAATAACATCTGGTAAGCTATACGTGGCAATCTTTCATTCTTCATTTGTAATAATCTAAACCAATACCTTAAGACGGAAACAAAAGAATTAACATAAAGAGGAAATCTTCCTAAATCACCATAAACCATTTTATTTGGAGTTCTAACTGGAACACCTAAAAACCTTTTGCATGCCATAGAGTGGACCTTTTCTAAATGGTCTAATTTGGTTAAACCCCATATTTCAGAGGCATACAGAAGAATCGGTTGAATTTTAATGTCAAAAATCTTAAAAAATGCTTTGGCAGTCATTTCCCTATATTTTTGAAAAACCTTATTCAATTGGACTACTGCTTTCTTACCCTTAGATGCTAAATGTTCGGTACCTCTCTTCATACTTATCATTGTTGTGAAAAGGAATCCTAAATAGCAATAACTGTTAACCACGTCTAATTTCTTACCATTAAAAACCCACTGTTCATGTCGTCCTAAATACCCTCCCTTTCTAAATACCATAATTTTTGTTTTCTCAGTGTTCACATTCAATTTCATGTCATTACAACAGTTCTGAAGGATATTTAACTGGTTTTGTAAACCATGTACAGTTGAAGATAATAAAGCCACGTCATCAGCAAAAAGTAATACAAACAATTCCATAATGTCTGGCAAAACCTGAATACCATGCCTTCCTTTAACATTCATGTGAGTAGCAAGCTGATTTATGAAAACAGAAAATAAAGTAGGACTTAAAACACAACCTTGTCTTACTCCAACAGGACACTCAAAATAATCAGTAAGTTCACAATTTGCACGTACACATGAGACTAAAGAAAAAATACATTGCTTTCAAAGAAGCCAAAAACCTTCCATTCACACCTTGTTTTCTCATGCATTGAAGGAGTTTGTCATGATGTACAGAATCGAAAGCTTTCTTAAAATCAACAAATGCCACATATAATTTTCTGCCTTTCTTCATCATACATTTCTGGACAATTGCATATAGATTGAATATTTGATCAACAGTTGAATATCCTCTACGAAAACCTGCCTGATTCTCAGAAATCATATTATTGTCTTCTAACCAGTTATAAAGCCTTGAATTTAATATTGTTGTATAACATTTAGAAAGGATACTTAACAAGGACACTCCTCTGTAGTTATCTGTATTATCAGGATCCCCTTTCTTGTAAATGGGTATTATTATGGCTTTTGACCAGTCCTTGGGATACACACCTGAAACAAAAATAGTGTTAAAGAATTTTACCATAAACCCCAGTACTTCATCAAGAATACCATCATCTGTGCCTTCAAGGTTGTCATTAGTCAGTTGTCTGTTTAAAACCTTCTGAGTCAAGGTAAAGATATGTAACATTGTCTTGTTGGCTATAGTTTTCATATTCATCCCTGTCACAGTCACTGTTGTCATGTA
>JASPKP010001300.1:7500-15000 GCA_030674155.1 Stramonita haemastoma
TTCTTCTCTTCTTCTTCTTCTTCTTTCTTCTTCTTCTTTCTTCTTCTTCTTCTTCTCTTGTTCTTCTTGTTCTTCTTCTTGTTCTTCTTCTTGTTCTTCTTCTTGTTCCTCTTGTTCTTCTTCTTGTTCTTCTTCTTGTTCCTCTTGTTCTTGTTCTTGTTCTTGTTCTTGTTCTTGTTCTTCTTCTTCTTCTTCCTCCTCCTCCTCCTCCTCCTCCTCCTCCTCCTCCTCCTCCTCCTCCTCCTCTTCCTCCTCCTCTTCCTCCTACTTTTTTTCTTTTTCATCTTTCAATGTTCAATAGACGTTTAGTGCATGTAAAAGACCTCACAACCACAAAAGATATATCCTTGGTAAAGCCATATAGAAAAAAAAGACATTGTTTTTGGGGGGGTAAGGACACCTTCAGATTAAACACAAATAAAGATAACGGATGGGGGGTGCTAGATGCCACTGATTTTAGGTAGAGAAATTTACCCCCCCCCCCCCCCGCTCGCCGTATTTTGTTAAATGCAATACATTGCAATAAAAGGCATTGTCAAACAACACAATAAAATACAGAGAGCACTACAAAACAACGCAATAAAGACAACAGTGCAACACAATACAGCGCAATACAACACAAGATAGCAAAGTCATGCAAACAAACGCAATAAAAACAACACAACACAATACAATGTAATATAATACAATAATGTTATGCGAAAGCACTGCAAAACAACACAATAAAAACAACACAATACAGTGTGATACAATACAATATAACAAAACAATAAAATAAAATAAAAAAACAAAATATAATGTAATATAATAATTATAATATGGCAAAGCAATGCAAAACAACATAATATAAACAACAACTCGATTTAACAATGCTACAATACAATATAACAAAGCAATACAAAACAATGCAAGAAAAATAACAACACAATACAAAGTATTACTGCACAATATAACAAAGCAATCCAAAACAACGCAATAAAAACAATAACACAAGACAATGCAACACAATACAATAATTATAGCAAAGCAATACAAAACACCGCAATAGAACAACAATACCACACAACACAACACAATACAATACAACACAACACAACACAACACAACACAACACAACACAATACAATACAACACAATACAACACAACACATCACAACACAATACAAACACAAAAACACAACACAACACAACACAATACAACACATTACAATCCAGAACAGCAACACAACTCCAAACATAAAACAGCGAGAGTATAAGACCAGAGAAACTGAGAAAACGAAACAGAGATTCATTTCCATATATCTTTCAAGACCGCTATCCATTTTCCTTCCCTCTCTGCACTAAAGGGAGGCTATCCTACCGGAAACATAAACCCGCCGACAGGAAGGCGGAAAACGACGATGGTAATGGCGGACGGACCTAACAAGCCGAATTCCTGCCCACACACACACAAAACCCCCACGCCACCCATCACTAACTCACTCACAGACGAAGTGCGAAAACAATGCCACTTAGACTTTGTATTGTTGTCCTATGCTTGCGGGTATATAAGGACGCTTTCAGCCATTTTCTTGTCGTCTGTTTTGGGGGTGAGGGGATTTTTTTGGAATTTGATACATAGTGCGGTAGGAGGGATAGGGTGGAGGGGGGGGGGGGTGGGTAGGGGGCACGGGGCAAGGGGGGTGGAGGTGGGAGGTAGTATATTCCGTTTTGTCATTTCTCATATTGCTGTTTTTCGATTCGCCTTTTTTTCTATTCATTAGATAGTGTGGGTTTTGGGTCGAAATCTTCTCGAATGGGTAAGACGTGTTTCTGTTTTATTTATTTATTTTTTTTTTTGCAAAGGGATGGTTTTAGCTGGTGTCGGCCCTTAACTTGTCACGCCCTGGGGGAAGGGTGGCATCTAGCTTCTTAACCAACGGCGAAAGGACACTCAGTGTACGGCGATTTGGCACGAGAGAAGAGAGAGAGAGAGAGAGAAGAGAGAGAAGAGAGAGAGAGAGAGAGAGAGAGAGAGAGAGAGAGAGAGAGAGAGAGAGAGAGAGACACACACACACACAGAGACTGAGACAGAGACAGAGACAGACAGAGACACACAAAGAGACACACAGAGACAGAGACAGACAGACAGACAGAGAAAGACAGAGAAAGACAGAGACTGAGACAAAGACAGACAGGCAGAGATGGAGAGAGAGACACAGAGAGAGACAGACAGATAGAAAGAGAGATAGAGAGAGAGAGACAGAGACAGAGAGACAGAAAGACAGAGACAGAGAGAGACAGAGAGACAGAGAAACAGATAGACAGAGAGAGAGAGACAGAGACAGAGAGACAGAGAGACAGACACAGACAGACAGACAAAGACAGAGACAGAGACAGACAGACAGACAGACAGACAGACAGACAGACAGACAGACAGACAGACAGACAGATATGCAGTTACCCGAAAACGGCAAGCAGAGTAAGTAAGCTGACACCTTTTCCGGCGATTTAGGAACCAAGGAGTAAAGACTGCATAGAAAAGGCAACAACAGAAAGGTATCTGAACAGCTTTGAAGAGGTGTGTGGTGGTGTGTGTGTGTGTGTTGTGTGTGTGTGTGTGTGTGTGTGTGTGTGTGTGTGTGTGTGTGGTGTGTGTTGTGTGTGTGTGTGTGTGTGTGTGTGTGTGTGTGTGTGTGTGTGTGTGTGTGTGTGTGTGTGTGTGTGTGTGTGTGTGTGTGTGTGTGTGTGTGTGTGTGTGTTGTGTGTGTGTGTGTGTGTGTGTGTGTGTGTGTGTGTGTGTGTGGGTGTGGTGTGTGTGTGTGGGTGGGTGGGTGCGGGTGTGTGATGTGGTGTGGTGTGGTGGGTGTGGTGTGGTGTGGTGTGTGGTGTGTGTGTGTGTGTGGTGTGTGTGTGTGTGTGTGTGTGTGTGTGTGTGTGTGTGTTGTGGTTTAGTGTGGTGTGGTGTGGTGTGGTGTGGTGGGGTGTGTGTGTGTTGTGGTGTGTGTGTGTGTGTGTGTGTGTGTGTGTGTGTTGTGTGTGTGTGTGTGGTTTGTGTGTGTGTATGTATGTATGTATGTATGTATGTATGTATGTATGTATGTATGTATGTATGTATGTATGTATGTATGTATGCATGCATGCATGTATGTATGTATGTATGTATGTATGTATGTATGTATGTATGTATGTATGTATGTATGTATGTATGTATGTATGTATGTATGTATGTATGTATGTATGTATGTATGTGTTGTGTTTTGTGTATGTATGCATGTATGTATGTGTGTGTTTTGTGTGTGTGTGCGCACTCACGCGCACGCGTATGTGTGTGTATGAATGTGTGAGCACGCGCGCGTGCACGCGCACGCACACACGCATAAGTGTGGCCTACTCGTAAGAGAAGGTCATTGTGTGCTGATGGGAACAGATGACAATATTTACACAACTGCATACACACGTGGACTGGATTATAAAAAAAAAAGCACATGGGTGTTTATCCCATTATCCTCGATATAAAAAAATAACATAAAATAAATGAATAAAATAAAATAAATGAAAAAAAGAAGAAATAAAGTGTGTAGGCTAGTGGAAAGAGAGTAGGACATGGAAGGAAAAGTGAGCGATAGGAAATGAGACAGACAAGATTTATCCAAGTCTGCCAGTGGAGCCCAATTTCCCTGCTGCACTCTTAGGGAAGAAAACCAGGGGGTGAAGGTAAAAGATGCAATTGCCTGCAAAAAAAAAAAAAGAAAGAAAAAAAGCTCGAAATGAACGGTTTGGAGCTTAACCCAGGTATTACACTTTGTGCAGAGGAAAAAAGAGAGAGAGAAAAAAAATTATGAACATTAGTTTGGCTTGGGGTCTTTTATTTTATTTCAAAGCGAAATTACATACACTGAGACGAGATGTTTGATTGGGATTGAAGTTGCAGTGCCCTCCCTTTTCTAGTCCCCCCTCTTCCCCTCCACCCCCCCCCCCCCCCCCCCCTTCCTTATTTTATTTTCGAAACTAGAAAAGCTAGAGATAACAAAAGGGAAGAGTAATTAAAGCGAACTGCACATGACGTTTATTTTCCTTTCATTAGTGTTGGCAACCCCCCCCCCCCCCTGCCCCCAAAAAAACAAACACAAAAAAAAAAAAAAACAATCAAACATAGGCAGGCTACTGGCCTCTCTCACCAGCAACATCTCCGAGTCCTGTGGTATTTTCATGAAGTCTGCAGGACCAGCGAAGACCAGAGTAAAAATTGGAAAAGAAGGATCATGTTGGTGTCATTGAACGCAGTGATTTAACACCTGTACCCAGTGAAAGGTAAAACAAAGGAAAAGGTGTCCCATAACCTGTGTGGTTGCAGGGGAGCCAGGCGTCAGAGACCTCAGCTTCTGTAGAGGCCAGCATGTTAAGGGCGGCGCCCATCTCCTCTCCCTTTGCTGCTTTACCTTCCCTGACCCGAAAGGGGGCAGGTACCCATTTACAGCTACTCGCGTACTGTGCCTACTTTCTTTTTTTCTTCTTTCTTTTAACTTTAATTCTCCGTGGCATGTAATCCTTCTATTTCTTCTTGGCTGTTCAGTTGTTTAGTTGAGATCAGGCAAAACAGCAGGCGTAAATTATTTCATTATCTGTTATCTCTTATTAGTTCTGTTATCTGTGAATCCTATTGCTGTAATTATTCTATTCAGTCATTTCCCCCGTCTTCTTCTGTGGTTATCATAGGAATAATGATAAGCCGCCATGTGAATGCTGATGTTGTACTTGAACACAATATGAACTACTAGCTAGTTGTTGCTATGCTGACTATGTTTATCATATCATTTTTTTTTATCTGTTCCATGCTAATTGAATCAATAAACAAAAGTGTTTTAGTATGTGTGCACGCTGCTCTGCTTAATTAAACGGGACCTTGGTGTACAGTCTCATTGAGAAAAAAAAAAAAAGAAGGAAACTTCCACGGGAATGGGTCAAGATTAGTTTTAACTCCAGAGAGAGAAAAAAATGACCTGGAACAAACACATCAATCAAGACAACCAGCCCATGTCCAAAGCTACTGTTGTGTCCAAAGTTACTCTTGTATCATGAACACATCACTCCCCATCCACCAGGCTATTTCGCCACCTACAAAATACTAAACAACCACCAACAAGATGCATGTATATATATATATATATTGCCCTCTGCAAAACGTAGACAGCCACCAAAAGATTCCTGTATTTAGATCCATCCATCCATCCATCCATCCATTCATCCATCCATCCATCCATCCATCCATCCATCCATCCATCCATCCATCCATCCATCCATCCATCCATCCATCCACAAACATATATATATATATATCCTTATATCTCTATCTCTCTATCTCTCTATCTCTCTATCTATCTTTCTATCTATCTATCTATCTATCTATCTACCTATCTATCTATCTATCTATCTATCTATCTATCTATCTATCTATCTATCTATCTATCTATCTATCTATCGCCCCCGACACACACACAGAACCACAGACAAACCACCCACCCACCACCAAAAGATGTATGTATCGATGTCAAGCAAAACGGCCACCCATTTGCGTCACTTGCCCGCAAGGGAAGCTAATCCATACCGGATGTAAGCGCAAATGACAGGAAAGCGAGAAGTGGAGAAGATGCAATGGCCGTCAAACAACCCCAACTTCCGCCCAAAATGCCTTCACCACCTGCCCTTACTTACACCCACAGTGGACAACAGATTGGTTTTGGAGAAAAAATACATATACCAGCGTCCTGGATTAAATGACCACTGGCGAAATTTCCTAGTTTGTCACAGAGAGAGAGACAGGAAAGACAGTGAAAACTGAAAAGAAAGAGCCAAGGGGGGGAAAAAGATAGGAAAGAAGACGATGGAGAAATTTGGGAGGAGGAAGAAGAAGAAGAAGAAGAGAAGATGCTAAAACTGTGTTGAGAAAGGGGGTAGGTGTTGGTGGTGGTGGTTGGTGATTGGTGGTGGTGGTGGTGGTGGTGGTGGGGTGGTGGTGGTGGTGGTGGTGGTGGTGGTGGTGGGTGTGGTGGGTAGCAGTAAGTTTAAACTAAAACTTTTCTTTTTCTTGTCGACATAGTGTAAGTGGTGGTGGTAGTTTGGTGGGGAGGGGGTGGGGGGAGGGGTGGCTGGTTGAGAGGGGTGGGGTGGGGTGGGGTGGGGGGGTGGGTGTTGAGAGGAAAGGTGCAGTTAAAATGGAGTAAAGTGAGATGAAAATAAAGTTAGGTGAAAGTTTAAGTGCTTTCGAGATGTCGGAGAAGGGCAAGGGGCTGAAAGAAAAGTTAAAACGGAATCAAGGTCATACAAAGTGTGTGTGTGTGTGTGTGGGGGGGGGGGGGGGGGGGGGGGGGGGGGGCGGGGGGGCAAGGTACCTCCTTTTTAAAATAAAAAGTTCCCTTATTTCTATCTCATTTGGTTTTTGATATATGTGTTGAAGCCACTACTGCTTAAAGTTTTCGTAACTTTACTGTTAATTCTGCCTTTTTGGCCTTAACTTAAACTAGCCATTTTGCTTTTGCACGTTTCATTTCTATGTCAAACATTGTGTATTTTAATCATTACTATTTATGTGTCACTTAAGGATTATACTTTATGCAATGGCACTTTCTGAAACAAGCAATCAAACAAACATTCAGCCAAATAACCCAACTGATTATGACATTTAAACCTTTTTACTATAGATGTATTGAAGAGGGGATATAACTATCTCTGTGATGATGAAAATACAAAATATCATTTTTGAGTGTACACATATGCAAATCTTCTAGTATTATTTACATCATCAATTATGTGCACAGAAAAAGCAAGTCTTAGGACACCAGCTTATTGTTAGTAGCAAAGAAAAAAGAAGGCAGTAACATAGGCCAGATGGGGAGGGGATAGCTCATGCGGTAGGAGCACTCGCTTGTTCCAAGCTAATGTTAAGCAGCATTGAGAAGTGGTTTCGAAGTGGATGGGTGACCGTTTGTCCACCTTGGCTTCAGTACAGTCCCCCAGTTCACCCAGCTGTCAATGAGTATCTGCCCTCTTTAGGGTCAGGGAAAGTAAAGCAGCGAGGGATAAGAGATGGGCACTGCCAACAATATGCTTGTTCTTAGAGAAGCTGAGGTCTCTGGTGCCTCGCTCCCCTACGACCACAAAGGTTATGGGAAAACTTTACCTTTCTTTTTAACATAGACTACAGCAGTCTAACATCCCCACTTCCATCAAGCTAAGTGCTCTTCAGATTGATGATAGTATTGACTCACGTGAACCGTGAATAAATTCGCTGCACATTCATGTACAGGACGATACCCCCCCCAACCCCCCCTCCGTCCCTTCCTCCTCTCCCATCTTCTGTCCCTCCTCCGCGTCTCCATCTTTCAAAGAATTTTGCTTGGTGATTGTTGGTTGGTTGGTTGGTTGGTGTGTGTGTGTGGGGGGGGGGGGGGGGGGGTTGCGTGCACGGGCGCGCGTGCGTGTGTGTATGTGCAGAAAAAGACAAGAAAGTTTAGAGGTGTG
>JASPKP010001301.1:0-12500 GCA_030674155.1 Stramonita haemastoma
GTAGAAGGGTAAAGTGTTCAGATTTTATTTCTAAGAGCAAGTCGAGCACCAGTGTTTTCAATGTGTTGTAGGGATGGATGGATGAAGCTGGCAGACCTGCTATGGCCTGTCTCTGACTTCCTTATGGAGGACCTACACTGAAGCCACACACCCCTGTAAAATACTCAAGACATATGAAGTTCGCTCAAAAGACCAAAAACAGAATACTCTTAACAATTTATTTATGTCAGGTGATTCAGATCCAGTGTTTCCATTTCCTTGTTGTTGAAGCTGACTTAAAAGAGTCCACAGTAGAGATGGCAGCTGATGAAAAGAACTACATTGTTCCATAGTCATTCAATACTGAAATGCGAGTGTTCATGTAGATGTGTGTGTGTGTGTGTGTGTGTGTGTGTGTGTGTGTGTGTGTGTGTGGTGTGTGTGTGTGTGTTCTTTTCTTTTCGTTTTTGATATCGAGGATAACATGTGTGTGTGTGTGTGTGAGTGTGTGTGTGTGTGTGTGTGTGTGTGTGTGTGTGTGTGTGTGTGTGTGTGTGTGTGTGTGTGTGTGTGTTAGCATGTGTGTGTGTGTGTGTTAGCATGTGTGTGAGTGTGTGGCATAAAGAATTATTACTTAGACATGTAAAGTGATGGTGACATCATTTGGACAATGAGGTGTGTCCATGATGTTGGTGTTTTCCTTCCCTTGATGCCTCTGAAGCTGTCTCATGGACAGATGGAGCAGAGGGACTTTGAGCACCACAGCCGATCCAGTGGAGAAACTCCCTTCTGAATTTGGTTCCAGTCAGGCAGTAGAGAACAAAGTTGATGGCACTGTTGGTGAGCCACAGAAGTTGGGTTGCTGCATCCAGCAATTTGGCCATAGCTTCTGTCTGAGGGTGTTCATGTATATTATCCAAATTTTGGTAATACCACAGTAAGAAAATGCATACTGGCAGAGTGAACACTAGAAAAGCACAGGATATTGCCAAAACCAGGACGGTTGTTCTGTAGGAAGTTTTCCTCCTCCGACTGTCAGTGCTGTGTGCAGTGTTGATATTGGACTCCACACTTGCAGAGATGGAAGAGGAAGAAGACACTGCTTTAAACAGACTGACAGACAATATAATGTCACAGACAATCATACAGACACTGGGAAAGAGGGAGGCCACGCACAAATCTATCCAATTAAACACCAAAATGAAGAAGTCAAAATACATCCCCCCTATGGGATAGCATTCATTATTATGACTGATGTCAAATCCAATCAAAATATGAAAATCAAGAGCACATGCAGAGAGAACAAGAGTTGCTATGACAATCCACGATCTTCGCACAGTGCACATCACTCGCATTCTGTGTGGCCACAGGACCGCCATTGTTCTCTGCACTGTCACACAGGTCACCAGCCAGGCAGATGTCATGCCACTGGTATAGACCAGGAAGGGGCGAATCTTACAGATGACTGCATGCAGAGTGTCCAGACTTACCTGGAAAGCAGACAACATCCAGACGCGTGGCAACTCGATACACAGCAAGGTGAGATCAGACACGGCAAGGGCCATAAATATAGCATGCTGAGAAGAGTTGTGGTCCTTGATACGACGCATGACGCATATGGTGGCATGTTTCCAAAGCCTCCCAACAGAAGAATACATGGAGGACATGTTTTCCAGATGATCACAGAGACTTGGTATTCAAAGTAATCCTTGTATGATGACTCCTCTGTCCAGTGTGTAGTGTTGTCCTGTAGTCCATCATTGTCACTTGAAAAGCTGGTCATGCTTGACATGTACCAAGGCTGGTTGTGAAAGGGATTCCCTGAATTTTGCGGGGAAAATGCTCTCTCTCTCTCTCTCTCTCTCTCTCTCTCTCTCTCTCTCTCTCTCTCTCTCTCTCTCTCTCTCTCTCTTCTCTCTTGAACTCTTGAACTCTCTCTCTAGAACTCTCTCTCTCTCTTGAACTCTCTCTCTTGAACTCTCTCTCTCTTGAACTCTCTCTCTCTCTCTCTTGAACTCTCTCTCTTGAACTCTCTCTCTTGAACTCTTGTTTCTGAATCAGATAAGAAAAATACAAGTTCAGTGTTGACTTACAGTGATATGGAGGCAATCTTTAAGCCATCTCAAGAAAACGTTAACAAGTATCTTGATAATCTCCTTCTGGCTGTACAAGAAGTTGCAGTTGAAAGCAAACCTCTTTTTGATGGAAATTCTGGCAGAGATGTTTCTTAATTGCTCCTTAGGTTACGAAGCCCTTTGCTATATTCTTGCTATATTGTAATTAAAATAGTAGATGAAAGGCATAGACCCTAACATAACACAATTAACTCCTTGATGTGGAAGCCATGTCATGTGATTATTTATACTGTTTTGGGTGTTCTTTATTTGTTTCATCAAACTATTTGCTAAATTTGATATTTTGCTGTAGTCATGTTTATTCATCTCTCTTTGTTTATGGATACTCTGAGTCTGAACAATAAACCATTTTGTCATTGTCATTGTCTTTGTCGTTGTCTCTCTCTCATAGAGAGAGAACTCTGAACTCTGAACAGGTTCAATCTTTACCTTGTCCCTAAGCCACATTACATGGGTTTGGGGAGGGAGGAAAAACACTATACAAATATTGTGTAAAATACAGTGTAACATAAAAACAACAACAACCAATTCTTTGTGAACTTTGATCATAGTAACCTCGTCTTGAACAAATTTGGAACATGATTAATATTTATATCATTCTGTTTCAATATTCTTCTAATATAAAAATTTATATTATACTGCATCAATATTCTTCTTAATAGAAATGTAAACCAGTTTGCAAAAATGAGAGAGAGAGAGAGAGAGAGAGAGAGGAGAGAGAGAGAGAGAGAGAGAGAGAGAGAGAGAGAGAGAGAGAGAGAGAGAGAGAGAGAGAGAGAGAGAACGATGAACAATGAACAAACGTTATTGCTATTCAGTAATAAAGCCATCTAGCACTGGTGTGGGATTACAAAAGATATCCAGCCCAGTGCAATTACAGTGACATGGAAACCATGGCAGTAGTGTGGTATGTACATCTAGATTATATACACTATTGTCGGTATCTCAATTTTCAAAACAGTCTTTCCTTATGGAGTCTACAGCCTGCAATGTCAGCCCATATAAAACCGGATCAGGTCCCAAAGAAGATGTAGCTCCCGTTCAGCTGGTGCCACTGTCTCTGCGTCTTGTGTGCCTGCTTCTGTCCCTGCGTGTTGTGTGTGCTGCTTCTGTCACTGCGTGTTGTGTGTAGGAGCTGCTTCCCTTTGCTAAAAATCTGGAAATGTACACGTTCTTCTGGCAACATGTTTTTCTCTTCTTGCTTGGTGTACCAGAATATGCACACTGATTCTTTGCCAGTATCTCCGCTGCTAGAATATTCCAGAGGGCGATGTCATTGGACTCACACATCAGAACATTTTGATTGTCTGAGTCATGAACCTTTCGCAACCCTGGTTTCTCTCACTGTCCCGCAGTTCACACTGTACACATTAGTCTGTTAGAGTAGACACATACGTACCAGCACCAAAATCGTCAATGGTACAGTCAATGGTTTGTTCTTCGTGTAGTTCAGATACTTCAGAGGACACATCTATCTTGTCATCTACGGCTGACTTACTCAGTAGATCCAGTGAATCAGGTGTGGCTGAGGCACTCAAAGTGTTGTTGGCACACAGCCCTGTGTACATGCTGTTTTGTTCTTCTGTCTTCACTCTGTCTCGATGCAGGGAGTCACTGTCAGACAAGAATCGTGCTTCTAGGCCAGTCTCTTTCACACACTGACGGCTTGCTTGTCTATCTTTGTGTTGCTGGGCTCTTTGGATGTGGCCAGGGGTTTCACTAGTGTTTTTTTTTTTGATAGTACTGAACTCACGAGTTGGAGTTGAGGTTCAGCACTGGGTCTGCCATTTCTGCTGACACTGACTTGTCCGCTGGTTTCATTCTCAAAACAACACAACACTGCCACTCTCCCCTGCAACTTTCCAACTCAACACCACGTTGTCCATCAGAAGGGCATTTAAAGTTGTTATTACAATTGCTGGAAGGCCAGTAACTGACATTTTGAAACTTAACTGCAAACATTTGCAACAGCTTACAAACCCTACCCTGTTCAGTTCTCGTGTGGAGAGCAAGACCGGAGAGAGAGAGAGAGAAGAGAGAGGAGAGAGAGAGAGAGAGAGAGAGAGAGAGAGAGAGAGAGAGAGAGAGAGAGAAGAGGGGAGAGAGAGAGAGAGAGAGAGGAGAGAGAGAAGAGAGAGAGAGAGAGAGACAGAGAGAGAGAGAGACAGAGAGAGACAGAGAGAGACGAGAGAGAGAGAGAGACGAGAGAGAGAGAGGAGAGAGAGAGAGAGAGAGAGAGAGAGAGAGAGAGAGAGAGAGAGAGAGAGGAGAGAGAGAGAGAGAGAGAGAGAGAGAGAGAGATTGGGGAAAAAGAAAGAGAGAGAGAGAAAGGCAGAGAGACAAACACAGTTGTTTGTGTGTGAGAGAAACATTGAACAGAGATTTTTTGGAATATGCAACAGTTTTCTCCAACCCCATCCCTCATCATTTTGGTAGCCACATTCTGACTTCAGGGATGGTGTCTAAACTTGCCATCTGTGTGCATGCAGGTTTTTTTTTGTCATCCAGCACACAATGGCTTACTCTTCTGAAAGACAGAACGGGGTTTAACATGTGCAAAAGATGTTCTGGGTACTTTTGCACACAGGCCTCAATTTATAGTCTTAGCCAAAGGACTACTTTGAAAAGAGAGAGAAACAGAGAAACACAGGCACCCTCCCCCCCCAAAAAAAAAAAAAGAAAGAAAAAGAGAGATAACAGTGTGATGGGGTGGTAAGTTGATTATCTCCCATGTGATTGGAGCACGCAATCAAAGCGTCATGTTTCTATTTAGAGACACACCTGTGAATTGTCGATACTCTGTTTCCTTGGGTAGTGATCGAAAACACTCCCTTGCATACACTTTGCCTTCATGGTGAAATGTATTTTATGCAACCTCGTTTTAGAGGTCACATTCTAAACTGACTAGCTGTGCCGTGTTCCGAGGTTTGTGCAGAGATGGGATATCACATCTGTCCATTCTGTTACAACAGCATATATCTAATCCCACAATCAAGACCTATCTAAAGCCTCTTGCATGTACTAAGGTGCTTGAGAGAGAGACAGTCATACAGACAGAGACAGACAGACAGACAGACCAAATGACAGATAGACAGTCATACAGACAGAGACAGACAGACAGACAGACCGACCGACAGACAGAATAACAATGACAATGGTTTATGAAAAAAGCTTTCAAGAACATTCACAAGGAACAGTGGAAAGAAAAGTGGGCACAAACAAATATTTAATTAAAAAGAAAAAACAATTCACTGCAGCCAATATCATCAAGTCATCATGGAATGGATTCAACATCATGGATTAACAGGTGCAACACCCACAGATATTGTGAACTATGATTAATTACTGTAGTTTTTAGCAGAGGGAGAACAAGGAACAGAACTGATCACTGATAAAGCTTACAAGTGATTCAGCAGCACCTCTCATAATTCATCAATACATGCAGTTCTTTTTAAAATTTAATTTAGGTCATGGGCAAAACCAAGTGTGATGTAAAACCCTGACATGAAAACTAGGTCAGTGCAGTTTGTGTTTAAAATCACTTTTCAAGACAAAAACATGGGAACAATGAGCAATGGAGAATACAAAGATTAGAGGTATAAGCTGTATTTGCTTTGCGATGTGAAAAAACGGAATACATGTGCCAAAAAAGTTGAACTTAGAAACCACATACAAATTCTTCATGATACATGAAAGCCATTGTCACTGACTCAGCTGGAGTGTTCTACTGGTAGCCCCATGTAGAAACAAAGGAGACCTCACAGAACATCCAGTTGCTGTAAAGCATGTGACTGTAGCTCTGTGTGTTCCTTCTTCTCCAGCCTTCTGCTTTCTCTCTACACTTCTGTGTATGTGTGCAGTCTGTCACGTTCTTCCAGCAGCAGGTTTTGTTCTCGTTGTTTTGGTTTTAGCACATGACCATTCCAAAACAACAATATCATCTGATTCACACAGAACTGTGTCTACATTGTCACTGTTGTTCACCATAACTTTTTAAAAACAGTTTGTCCCTGTCTCCATCTTTCAGGTGTTTTATCCCAGATCTGTCAGCTATAGTTGCCACCCAGCCTCTAACCACCCCACAGTCAAATCCATCAACGGTGCTATCAGACTCTGGTGGGGTGGTGTCTCTGACACTTTCTCTCTCTCTCTCTCATTGCTGTGATCACCTGTACAGGTGTGCAGAGTCTGTTTCCCTTGTTCTAATTACTGTCCATTATCTACTAGGTGATTTAGACAAGTACACTTTTAGAACAAAACTTGATTAAGGGAGAGGGTAATATGTAGAGTGGTGTGAAGAGTCTGTGCACTCTATAATTCATTTGTTCATTTGCCCATTATTTTTATTCATCCATCCATCCATCCGTCCATCCATTTGTTCGTTTATATCATGATATCATTCATGATATCATTCATTCATTTTTTCATTCATCTATTCATCCATTTATTAGACTGCACATTGGTTTGTTTTTATTTCGTTTTTTGTTTTCCGTTTGGTTCTTCATCTTCCACATTCTTGTTCTGCTGTTCCCATGCTGCTTATTTCAACACACCCACACAGATGACAGGATTTACAAAACTGCATACACACGGGGACTGGATGTAAATAAACACATGAGTGCTTATTTCATTATCCTTGATATAAAAGTATAGGTAAATAAGTAAGTAAAGTCTTCAAAAGGATTCTTTACAGTTGTTTTTTTTAATTGAGGGATGCCCCATAACTATGTGGTCATATGGTGAGCCAAGACTCAAATACCTAACTTCTCCAGGGGCCAGCATATTGAGGGCGGCGCCCATCTCCTCTCCCTCGCTGCTTAACTTTCCCTGACCCTAAAGAGGACATGTACCATTTACAACTGGGTGAACTGGAGGCCTGTACTGAAACCAAGGTGAGAAAAACAGTCACCTATCCTCTTGGTAACCCTGCTCACTGCTGTTTAACATTGACTTGGGGAAAGCAGTGCTCTGACCACTGAGCTATCCCATCCCCTGATTCTTAGTCCTAGCCACAGTCAGGTTGATCATGTGAAACAGGCAGTGTTACCGTGGTAAGAACTTTCTTTCAAATGTCATTCTTCATGTTGTAAGGCCAGCGGATAACTGATGGTAGGTCAGAGGTGTTGAGGCCTGTAGGGAACAACAAGGTCAGTGACACAAGGAAGGCTGTTAGCAGCTGTGTGAAGACAGTGAAAACCCGTCAGATCAGCACTAACAAGCTGTGCATTACTGTGTCCTTATATTTTACACGGCTCTGGAACCCTACTGTGTCAGGGTATACTTTGTGCTCCATGGGAGGAGGAGGAGTGTGAAATGCTAAAAGATGCAGTGCTGGAATACTGCCATGATGATGACACTCAAACATTTTATGACAAAATACTTTCTCATCCTCTGACTTTTCTGTCAGAAAACGACAGTGCAGTACAGTTACTGTCACCAGCTTGCAGCTGGACTACAATTACTCCCCATGTTGTGTCTTCCCCTGATACTATTGTTTCTCCAGAACAGTTGCCTCCTGAGAAAAGACTACTAGGTGATATGGAGGACCTTTCTCTTCTGTCACCTGACTCAGAGGAGACAAAAGACGTACAAGCTGATGATTTTCTGGATCAAAACAATGATCTAGATAATGCTCATCAGGCTATACCTAGTTTAAGTGACAGCATTGCTCACAACCGTAATGCTGCCACTGAATCCAGAAATAGTGTGAAAAAGACTCCTAAACTGTCAAAACAAGCGAAACGCTATAGAAGAAGGACGCTGTGCCCTTCACAGCAAGCTAATAAGGACATTACTGACAAGCTCCATTACATGGAAACAGCTCTTGATAGTCTGCAAGCTGCTCAAGCTGAGCGTGATGCTGATTTCATGTCCAGCATCGAAAACTCCAAAGTGTCTATTAAAAATGAGCTGAAACGACAGTTTGACAAGACAGTTGAATCCCTTGTTTCTACAGTGGATAACATTAAAGCCAGCTTGTTAAAACTTGACCTCTCAATAAATAATGTGACAAGTTTAGGTACAATCCACTGTGAAATTAAACAGATGAAGAAAAGAAGCCCTCAGACTAATACTGTGTCTACACAATGTGACTTTCCTACTAACTGTGATGCCAATGGCTGTGACAATGACAAAGATTCTTGGGCAATTCTTCCTGACAACCCGCTTTTCTCACCTCCACCTGTCCACACAATAGTTGAAGACACCTTCTCTGTTCACCCAACTGTTGTAAATGACAATGCAGAAGTAGAAAACAGTTCTGAGACTCAGTCTAAAGGTATTAAATCCGACATTACTGTACCGATCCAAAACCGTTATGAGCTGCTTTCTCATCTCAGTCAGGATGAGGGACAACCCAAAGGTAATAAGAGCAAAAACTTTTCTCCAAGCTCTGAATCCACTGTTCCCACAGCCGTGCCAAATCCTAATCATGCAACCACACAACTTCACTCTGAACTAGGAAAAACTTCACAGCAAATCTTAAAAGAACTAACCATCCCAGCTACAACCTCCTCTCTTCTGATAGGTGACATTGTCATCAGATACATCAATCCCAAAAGACTGGGAACAACTAATGATCCACTCTTTAAAATCTGCATTCCTGGACTAACTGTGGCAGATCTGTTAAACTGGTTACAGGACTTCAACAGACAAGAAAATATCAATACTGTCATCATACATGTGGGAATTAACGATTGTTCAAATGGACAAATCTCGATTCAAACCTGGTCTAAAATTATTTTGCTATGCAAAACCTGTTTTCCAAATGCATTTGTGGCTTTTAGCTCAATCATTCCGGCACAGGGCAGACATGCATTAAATAATACTGTTGCACCTTCTAACCAAAACCTTTATGCAGCATGCTCAAGATCACAGACAAACATGCTGGATAATTACCAAACATTCATCACAAAAAACGGTGCTCCTCGCCAAGCCCTGTATAAGGATAATTTTCATCCTAGCCCTAAAGGTACAGCCCGCCTGGCTGTTACCTTCAAACAAGCCCTCCCCCAGCCACCACATCTAAGTTCTGATGATACTTATTTGAATAATATGTTACCTCTTAAAGATCAGGGTGGTGCTCCCAGTGGCCATCCCCCTTTCAGAAAGGAAATCTCCGTGCTGAATGGGACAGACCCCTCAGGCACACCAGTTCTACCAGGGGCCGAGGTGTTCCAGCCATGATGTCTCCAGTGGACTTCCCTCCTCTACCTTCAAGGAACAGCCACCAGCCTGGACTTCCCAAGCTGGATCATCATCCTCCACCTTCATCTGGGGGACCAGCAACCTTGAAGATTCAAGAACCCTCCAATAACAATGTATCCTTTGTTGCTGATCACACCCAGCCACTGACTGATGTAAATTTACAGCCATCATTTTCTGCCCCAAGGGCTCCACCAAATTTCCGCCCTGTACTAAAACAACCAACTTTCATGCACTCAGAGTATCCCCCTCCTGAATTTCCAGTTCAGTGTCAGTTTCCTCCTTATGGTCTCCAAGATAGAGACCTTATTTCTAGACTACCTTCTTTTCCTTCAAACCCTGTTGCCTCACCTTACTACCCCCCTGTACCCTTTGGTCATTCAAACCCCCAGGGTTGGCTATCCAGCAATCCTGCCCATCAGTATGCACAGCAACTGATTAACTTAGCATCGCAACTGGTGTCTTAATGAGATGCTAGGCTTTAAGTAAAACGCTGATGGATAAAAAAAAGGGTGGGTTGGGGACATGGCGGTCATTTTAATTTTAAATACTCTCATTGAATTCCTTATCAATGTGGTTGTCTCATGTCTAATTAAGTGTTGAAATCATAGCAGGAGACATTTGGTTACTTTTTATGCATGTTGTTAATAATATCAAGGAAAACTTTCTAGTTACTTAAATTTATTAGTGTCTTAGTTTGTCTATTTTCTCCTGAGGCTCTTGGTATTTTCCTTGCCTTTTTGTACAGTATTAAATTTATGATGATTCTCACCTGGTGGTTCAATTGTGCCAGCGGAATCATGGACTGGGGACACTGAAGAGATTGTTGCAAATCTGAGAAGAGATCAAAGGAAAGGAACGTCTTTATCGCAGGAGAAAGTTTTTGTATTTTGAACATTACATACTGCCTTGAGTTTGCAGGTTACTGAAGCGTGATTGTTTTGGGTTTTTTTTGTTCTTTTCTCCAGTTCAGAATTTGGTTTTTTGCTTGTTGTTGGAGTTTGGGTGAATTTTGTTTTTCTTCTTCCCTTATTAACATCTTTGTTTGCTCTCTACTAATTATATACATATCTTTTGTGTGCACTACACTTTGCGCATATATGTACAGTTGGATGTTTTGAATATTACTGGTAAGCTTTGACTGTTCGTGCCTGCTTTGTATTTGATCTAAATTCTATTGTCTTATAATTGCTAGTTCAAGAATCCTTTACATACCCAAAATACAGGGTCCTTGAGGTTGTGCTGATATTTTCCATCTCTAACAACTATGACTAACAATGTCAGTATTGATAAATGGTTGAGCAAATTTGGATTAAGAATAGGCTACCTGAATATATGTCATCTGTTAAATAAAGTATCTGATATTTCTTCTATTCTGTCTAATTCAAATGACCACTTCTATGTTTTTGGCTTTTCAGAGTCTCGTTTATCTGATAAAATTGCTGACAGTGTAATATCAATTCCTGAATACAACATTATTAGAAAAGATGCTAAAACGAAACTTGAAACAGGTTTGGTTTAAAATATGTACATAGGTCGTTAACTACACTCAGGTTAATTTTTCTGATAAATATAATATCGAATGTGTCTGGTTGAAGGTTCAATTAAAGGGAAATAAACCTATTTTGTTTGGATTTCTGTACAGAAATCCTAGCGAACGGGTCAACTGGTTTGATCGTTTTTGTCTCATGATGGACGAGGCATCAGATTACGCAACTGAGATAATTCTGCTTGGCGATTTTAACATCGACCTAATTAAGCCACATGACAAATGGAAACTTACATTTGAGTTATATAATCTATCCCAAATGGTTGACACTCCAACCAGAAAAACATTCCATTCAGAAACACTAATTGATCATATTTATACCACCAACCCAGCTAATATAGTAGAAATGTCTGTACCAGTTGGTATTAGTGATCATTTTCCAATTTGCCTGACTTGGTCAAAAAAAGGTATTAAAATTCCTAAATGTAGCCACAGATGTATATTTTTTCGAAGCTACCAATCATTTAATCCTGATAATTTTATGTCTGACTTATGTGCAGCAAGCTTCACTGATGTTTATCATATACTGATCCTGACAAAGCTTTGTTTACTTGGTATCATATCTTTTCTTCTATTGTTGACAAGCATGCGCCTATTCAGACTAAACGTGTTAGCCAAAAGATAAGCCACCGTGGCTATCTGATGAAATCAATAAAGCCATAGCTATTCGTGATAAATTACTGAAGTCAACAGGGAAAAATGACCAGTTCAAACAGCAACGTAATAAAGTGACATCTATGAAAAGAGCAGCTAGAAACAAGTATTTTTCAGAACTTATCGCTCATAAAAAAGACCCTAAATTGATATGGAAAGCTATAAATCAGCTATCAGGTAAAACTTCCAAAATATGTCCTTCTTCAGCTATAAATTTATCTGCTGAGTGCATGAACAAACACTTCTGCACTGTAACAGAAAGACTAATCAATACTAATAATTCAGTAAATAATGACTTGCATTCACTAATAGACTACTGTTGTTCTAAAGGAATACAGACTAAGCTTGACTTTAAGTTTCTTAGTGTTAGTGAGGTTTATAGAGAATTGTGTTTATTGAAACAATCCAGCTCCCGTGGTGTGGATGACTTAGACAGTAAAATTTTAAGTATCTCTGCACCCATAATTACTGAACATATTACATATATCTATAACCTTTGCATTGAAAAGTGTTCGTATCCTCAAAGTTTTAAAGATGCCAAGGTGGTTTCAGTCTTCAAATCTGGTGATACTAACGACCCTTCTAACTACAGGCCTATATCTATTCTATCTACTTTGTCCAAACCTCTAGAAAAGCATCTCAAACGCAATCTGCTTTCACATTTTACATTCGATAACTTGTTCCACCCAAATCAGAGTGGATTTAGAGAAAATCATTCATGCCATACAGCTCTCAGTAACCTTTTAGAACAGTGGCACTTAAATATAAACAATGATCTATTGACAGGAGTAGTCTTCGTGGACTTTGCCAAAGCCTTTGACACTATTGATCAGAATCTTTTGTTAAGGAAACTTACAATCTATGGCTTGGCCCCCAAAGCGCTTAAACTACTAACCTCTTTCCTTACTAATAGAAGACAAGCAGTCCTTCATAATTCGTTACTATCTTCACTAATGCCTGTCAAATTTGGTGTTCCACAG
>JASPKP010001301.1:17500-30106 GCA_030674155.1 Stramonita haemastoma
ACATACATACATACATACATACATACATACATACATTCTCACTTTGCAAACATTGCTGACTCTATAATATCTAATGATAAAACAAAAACAAACGAGCTGATAGAACTAAAACAATACTGTTCATCAAAGAACATCTCATCTGATTTTGTTATACCCCCAATAACAGTAACAGAAGTGCTTAATAGTATACTCAGATTGAAACAGTCAAGATCAAAAGACCTTGACAAAATCGATAGTCAAATATTAAAAATCAGTGCATACGCCATAACTGACACCCTAACCTACATATTTAACTTGTGTATTGACAAAAATTACTTCCCAATGAAGTTCAAACGAGCAAAAGTAATACCCTTACACAAAGCAGGAGACCCAACCAATCCGTCGAACTACAGACCAATCTCCATACTATCAGTCCTATCTAAACTATTAGAAAAACATATACAATTTCACTTACATTCTCATTTTAAAATATATAATCTAATTAATGAAAACCAGTCAGGTTTTCGTGAAAACCATTCTTGCCATACAGCCTTAATACAACTAATTGAGCATTGTCTTTTGAATATCAATAACAATGAAATCACTGGAGTCCTTTTTCTAGACTTTGCTAAAGCCTTTGACGTTATTAGCCACTCTCTCCTCATCAAAAAATTAAAATGCTATAAAATTTCCGACCAAGTATTATCATTTTTAGACTCATTTCTCAGTAATCGTTATCAACTTGTTGAAATCGGGCCTAGGAGATCAACCTTATTACCCGTGAAATATGGAATACCACAGGGATCAATACTCGGACCACTTCTTTTCTCCATTTATATTAATGACCTACCTCTGCATATCCATTGTTCATGTCAAATGTTTGCCGATGATACATCAATTCAATGTAACAACGATGATTCAAACCAGCTTGTGAAAGATATGCAGGCAGATATCAATAAACTTATCGAATGGACAGAACTCAATCATATGTCTCTTAATTCTAATAAAACAAAATGTATGTTTATAACCACTCGACAAAAAAGACAGAAATTGCGTTCTCCATTCGAGCCAATTTATATCCATGGACAACAAATTGAAGAAGTAGTCTCACACAAAGTACTAGGTGCAGTAATCGACAACGATTTGTCTTGGTCAGATCACATAGCCACATTAGGAAAACGAATCTCAGTAAGATTGTATCAACTTAGAAAAATCAAAAATTTTCTAAATTTACAGTCACGAAAACTATTTTTTCACGCCCATATTCTATCTCTTATAAACTATGTTTCTACCTTATGGGACAGTGCAAGTGAAACAAACCTAAAGCATATAAACCGCCTACATAAAAGAGCTGTTAAACTAATCCGATTGAATCCTAATACGCTGACCACCACCAACTACAAAGAACTAGACATTCTTCCACTCAAAGACAGACTGCAGTTCAACAAGTATCTATGTATGTTCAATATATTAAACGGAAAAGCCCCAAAGAAAATTGTGGAAAAATTTGCTGTCAATAAAAATAGGCCTACCCATAGACTGTTACTGCCCAGGCCCCATAATAATCTCTATAAATCAAGCCTTGCTTATTCAGGAAGAACATTGTGGAATAGTCTACCCCCTTTTCTCAGGTCAGTTCCTTCGAAACAAATGTTTAAGAAACTTTTGAAGAAACATTTGATGGACAAACTATAGTCCGCATTTATGTTTGATACTACCTCACATTTGGTTGCTTGTTGTTATTCATGCCCATGTTATATAGTATTTGTATCATTTGTATGTATGATGTGAGCTTATGTTGTACTGTCTTGGGTTTGTTTTTTGTTTTGTTTTTTATCTTGAGAGATTTGTTGGAAAGTAATTCTGATTTTAGTTTTTCAACAAAGGTTGATATTTGTCTTTGAATGTTTTAGAAGTCAATTTACATGATTTTTTTTGTGAGGGCAGGATGAAAAAAAGTTGTGTAAACTTAATCTTTTACCCTCAATAAAGATCATTTTGACTTGACTTGACTTGACTTGACTTGACATACATACATACATACATACATACATACATACATACATACATACATACATACATACATACATACATACATACATACATACATACATACATACATACATACATACATACATACATACATATATGTATGTATGTATATATATATTATGTATATTTTACATATATATATATATATATATATATATATATATATATATATATATATATATATATATATATATATATATATATATATATATATATGTGTGTGTGTGTGTGTGTGTGTGTGTGTGTGTGTGTGTGTGTGTGTGTGTGTGTGTGTGTGTGTGTGTGTAAATATATGCAGAGAGAGAGAGAGAGAGAGAGAGAGAGAGAGAGAGAGAGAGAGAGAGAGAGAGAGAGAGAGAGAGAGAGAGAGAGAGAGAGAGAGAGAGAGAGAGAGAGAACACTGAACACTGAACACTGAAATGGTTTTAATTGCACATCGGCCTTGGGCCACAATACAATGCACGGAGGATTTTGGAAAGCATCACGATATAACGCATTGCATAACACACAGTAATCAACATTCGATACATATTTATGCATTTATAGCATACTGAACAGATGTAAGGTCTGATTAGATAAGTTTGCTGAGTTTTCACTTCTCTAGTATTATTGGAATCAAGATTACGGATAACTACAAGAACATGGTGAAAAATGTTCCATACTTTGTGGTTACTTCTATGAAAATGAAAGATTTTGTTTTCGTCCTGTGGTGGCCTACTACTCTCACATCTCAATACTTATGTAACTTTTCTTCCTTCTGATGATATACAACAAAACCACATTTGCAAAAAAATATGTCTTTCTTCGTCATTATTTGTTTGTCCTTGAATGCAAAACTGTTAACATTCTATATTACCCACCATTCCACGCATTTTGCTGCACACTGATGCACCAAGCTTTTATACAAATGAAACATGTTGAGAAACACAAAAAATACTTTACAATCACATCAAACCAAACACAGCTACTGGACAGACTATTAAGGACACATTTGTAATGTAGCCTACATTTTACATTAAGTTGATGATAGGCTAGTTATCACGGTAGAGATGCAGATTAGAATACCAGTGTTGCACAACAACATTGACCCTGTAATAGTCCATTGGAGTTGTTTGCTGGTATTGCATAAAAAAGAAAGTTGATACTTCAAATCAATAGGCAGTTACACTCACATAGAAGTACAGGTCATGATAAGCTCAAATGCCTTAAGATATTTTCTTCCGTCTGTTGATTGCATGGAACACATACTTTGATAGATTATATCTATGGATAGGGTTTGTGGCTCTTAGCAAAACGTGCAAAGGAAGATCTTTTGATTCCTTTAGAAATTTGGACCTCAAATCATCATACACTGGACAGGCAAACAAAAAGTGATGTTCATTTTCAATATGATTTTTACAGGATGGACAAGCTTTATCATGATTAGAATCCTTGTAGCGATTTACATTGTTATTCAGTGGCAGAACGTTGAATCTAACATGCGAAATAGCAACACGGAAGCAATATACATCAATATCTAGAATATATCGTTCTTTTTCAAAAACAGACTTGAATGAATTGTAAGTTTGATATCTGTCACGTTCTCTGAGAGTGCCAGACCATTCTTGGGTAAACATATCCACAAGCCTCTGTTTAAATATATGCAGAAACGTTTTTACATTCCCAACACCCTGCTGTAACCAAACAATATTGAAACCAGTCATACATAATATTTCTCTTATTTTTGATACCCAACATTGCTTCCCAGTGCTGTCTAACTGTAGTAACATGTGATAGGCTTTATACGGTAATCGTTCTGTATTCATTTCTAACAATCTAAACCAATATCTTAGGCAGGTAACATATGAATTTACATAGAGTGGATACCTACCCAAATCTCCATATACCATTTTGTTGGGTGTCTTAATTGGGACTCCTAGAAACCTTTTACATGCACGCATATGGACTTTTTCTATGTGTTCTAACCTATTCATTCCCCATATTTCTGCAGCATATAACAATATTGGTTGTATTTTCATATCAAAGATTTTAAAATAAGTGTTTGCTGTCATTTCTTTATATTTTTGAAAAACTCTATTAAGCTGAACTACCCCCTTTTTGCCTTTTGTTGTTAAGTGCAATGTACCATTTTTAGCACTAATCATTGTTGTAAATTTAAATCCTAAATAACAATAGCTGTTAACTACTTCTAACCTATTACCATCATAGAACCACTTCTCATGTTTTCCCAAAAATCCCCCTTTCCTAAATACCATGACCTTTGTTTTATCAATGTTTACAGTTAATTTCATATTATTACAACATGTTCGTAAAATATTCAACTGATTCTGAAGACCACTTGGTGTTGTTGATATCAATGCAACATCATCTGCAAACAATAGGATAAATAATTCCATGATATCTGGGAACAATTGTACCCCATGTTTACCGTTTTCATTCATTTGGTTAGCTAAATGGTTTATGAATAATGAAAATAGTGTCGGGCTGAGTACACAGCCTTGCCGGACTCCAATAGGACAATCAAATATTTCGGTTAATTCTAAATTTGCACGTACACATGATTTTAATGAGTTGTACATAGCTTGCAGTGCAGCAAAGAATTTTCCTTTTACTCCTTGATCTCTAATACATTGCAATAGTTTATTGTGCTGAACAGAATCAAAGGCCTTTCTGAAGTCAACAAAGGCAACATAAAGTTTTCTACCTTTTTTACTCATGTGGTTCTGGATGACAGCATATAAAGTAAATATCTGATCAATTGTAGAATATTTTCTACGAAATCCTGCTTGGCATTCTGATATTAAGTTATGACTTTCTAACCAGGTGTATAGTCGCCTGTTCAATATTGAGGTATAACATTTAGATATTATGCTTAGGAGAGAGATTCCTCTGTAGTTATCAACATCATTTAAATTTCCTTTTTTATGTAATGGTACGATTATGGCTGTTGACCATACCTGTGGGTAAATTCCTTGATCAAAGACAACATTAAATAATTTTGTTAGAAACATGACAACAGTATTACCACCACATTTTAACATTTCAGCTAAAATATCATCTATCCCACAGGCTTTTCTATCTTTAAGTTTGTTTACTACCTGAATAACTTCTGCTTCTGATATTTCTGTATCTAAAACATGATCTGTTTCCTCTAAGATTTCCATATCACTGCTAAAGTCCCTTTGTATCTCTTCATTATCCCCTTGAAAAACAGTTTTGAAATGTTTATACCACTCATCTGTAGTGATACTGTTTACTACCTTTTCTTTATTTACACAACCCATTTTTCTGAGTTCATTCCAAAAATTTGACCCATTGCTCATTTCTTTTTCCAATGCTTCAGTTTTCTGTTTTCTGAAAGTGTGTTTTTTAGTTTTCAAAAGATACTTATACTGTTTTCTTGCTGTAACATATATTAGCCGATCAGCTTCTTTTCTAGTTGCTCTAAAACATCTAAGCTTCTTTCTACATTCCTTTTTTGCTTTATCACATTCATTGTCAAACCATTCTGACCTTTTTGCCCTACCAATACGACATCTTTTAAGCATGCATCTACTAGCTTCTTTTAAACTATCTACAAATACTTCTAAAGCACCATCTACATCACTATCTAAGTTATCAATGGCCATTTTCAAGCTGTTTTGAATGTCTGTGCTCTCCCATGAATTCCTAAATTCATTTTCCAGTGCTGTATTCCAGATAAATTTTTCAAATTCAGCATTTACACTTACTTTCTTTTTAATGTGCCAGTCATTGCCATTTCCCAATACTTCTGCCTCCATGACAATAGGCAAATGGTCAGACTCTATACAGTTTTCAACAACTAAGGCAATTACATGAATAGAAGAAAAAAGTTCAACAGATGTAACAAAATAATCCACAGTGCTTTCCCCAGAATGTCCAACATAGGTACAGCTATCATCAAAATCTGCTTCACTCAGTCCATTTAGTATAAAACAATCATACATATTACATAATTCAATCAACTGATCACCAAAGTTGTTGACAACCTTATCATGTGATTTCCTTGGAAACCGGTTTTCAGCAGGATTAGATGTTTCATCAAAGTCAGTGCTATTTCCATTGAAAGAATAATTCTTACTTGCTGTTCTTGCATTTAGATCCCCAGTTAACAGAACAAAAAAGTCTCTATACAAGTCATACAAATGTTCAAAACACTGCTCTAGCATCTCCATGCCATAAACATTCTGTTGGCTATTCCAGAATGTAGAATCACATGGAGGTAGGTAACAACATATGTACATAATACTTTTTTCAGTACAGAAAAGATCTTTATGTATATTTACCACAACAATATTTTCTTGTTCTACATGAATACGTTCTACAAACTTGGAAAATGTTTTTCTTATTAGAACAATTACGCCACCAGAGTACCTCCCTTGGTGAGACAATTTTTTTGCCTTTGAGGTGAATATAACAAAATCGTTAAATAAGTTGGATTCAAATTCAAACCCTACAAACGTTTCAGTTAAACATATAAAATCATATGAAGTAAGGAAGTTAATGAAATCTACATTCTCTAGTTTGGGCAAGAGACCATTTACATTATAATTCAGAAATTTAACTGAACTATTATTTACATTTTGTACAAACATAGATTCATTTGGACATGCTATGGACTGTTCCTCTGTTCTTGAGGAGTTACTGTCTGACAAGGTGGCCCGGCCGAATCCCTATTTACTGATGCCTGTGGCATCTTTCTTTTTATGTTGGGACATTGACTGTTGTGGCTTGTTTTTGTCCTGTGCTTGATTGACAGACTCTGCCTTTTTAAAAGAATCTACAATATTGCCTTGACTGTTAGATCTATTGGCAGTTTTCTTGTATGCTTGTCTGTTAATTCTAGAGCTGGATACAGCCCTTCTTGGTCGTGGACTGCGAGCAGCATGCAAACGTGTTGGGGTCAGACCCTTCTCTTTGTCAATGTGATCACATGTTTGTTCATTGTCTTGTTTGCTGGTGGAACAGTCGTCAGTCTCGTCTTCCCTGATTTTGTCAACTGTTTCAGTCATGTATGTCTGACCTTTATTTACATTTCTGTCATGTCTCGGTAAAGTTTCAGCACAACTGGTATCAAATGCATCCTCACTGATACAACTCTCTGTTCTAAGCTCAATAGATGCAGATGTGCCTTGAGCTTCAGTGTGAGGTTCTGTGATGTTAGCAGTGTCACTTATTATACTGTCATCATCATTTGTGTCTGTCTTGTCTCTGTCTTGGTCATGTATGTCAAGTTTTTCCCCAGTTACTTTGTCCTGTAGGGAGTCAACACTGTAAGAACCCTCAACATGCAAAGGATCTTCCATTTTCCTCAGTGCATGTTGAAGATTCAGGTCAGTCTTGTTGGCACTGTCTCCTTCCAAATGAACCATGGTACGCCTTGTGATCCTCTGATGCCCATTTGAAGTTTTGGGGCACCTTTCATGGGACTCTGTATTCACTGCACTAGGTTTTTTCACAGAGTCTTTCATTCTCACAATTCTTCTGTGGTCCAGATCATGTTGTTCACTTGCTCCTCCAGTTTGTACAGCACCACTGTAGGAGAGAACACCAGGAACCACTGGCACGGATGTCTTTTTTCTATAGTCCTGCCATCTGGGTTGACTCAAGTCTCTGGGTCTGTCTTTTCTTCTGGGACTATTGATTGGGCACTCCTCCAGGTCTGCTTGTCTGTGGCGTTTGTCACGCCACATGGTTTGATATTGATATGGTGATCTATATCTATCGCTGCCATGTCTTGGAAACAAATAATCACCATATTCATGGGTACTGTCCAGTTGGTGTCTCTTGGCCTGTTGACTGTGCTTTGCTGTAAACTTTTTAGTCTGGTAGCCATTTGTGTGCCAAGCATTCCCCTTTGTGTTGAAATCTGTGTGATTGCCAGCCTGTACTTTAGGCCAGTCATTTTCTTTGTGGCTACTACTGAATGATCTGGGCTGCTCTTTGTCATACACATACAATTTTCCTCCATGAAAGTAAGCGGTCTTCCCTTGACCGCGGTGGAACTCCAGTAAGTCCCGCTGGCGAGTGGTTAAGTCAGCAGCAACCCGAATACCACTCGTTCTCAAATCATCTCGCAGCTCCTTGTCGCGCAGAACAGCCATCTTGTCAGTCCAGTGGCAAAACTGCACAAGTATGGGCCGGGGTTCCTCACTGTGATGGCGAGGTCTACCAATGCGGCATGCCCTGGCAATGTCTGATTGTTGCCAGCTGGGTGAGGTTGAATGGCTATTTAGTACATCTACAATCACCTGGCTTGTTGCATGTTCGTCTTCCCACCTTTGCTCCTCAACACCAATAAACCTAAGGTTTAAAACTCTGGTATTCTGTTCAGCAGACTCTAGTTCAGTCTGAGTACAACAGTGGTGCTGTCTCCTTCTCCACAGATTTTCCAGGAGGTCAGGTGACTTTTCTGTAGCAGGGCACCTAGGGTCATTTCCAGCATCGTGGGCAATCCAACAACGTGCATAGTGCTGGATAAACTCGGCTTTTCACCCCAAAATTAAGGCACCTATAGGTGTACCTGTCTATATCCAAGGGGCATCACCCTCTGTGAGCAGAGAGAGAGAGAGAGAGAGAGAGAGAGAGAGAGAGAGAGAGAGAGAGAGAGAGAGAGAGAGAGAGAGAGGAGGTGGAGAGGGAGTGAGAGACACAGACGCAGATGCAGATGTTATATTCAAACAGACCCAGCCCCTTATAAAGGGAATGTGGACATACAGTACACGACATCATATAGTGAACAGTCATTTGATCACTGAGTTGTACGCTACTTCATAAATTGACTATTTCTCTAAGCTTGAACCTTGTACAAAAATAAAGAAAAGTTCTGTATAACTTCAGCAGCCTGGCAGTATCAATAGCACCCCCACCTTCTGGGCATTCTGTGTTAGGAATTTCCTCTTTCTTTTTTTCTATCCCTCTCTTTGTTTCTGCTTTGTTCCTTCTGTTCCTGTTAATCTTTCTTTGTGTATTTTCTGCGCTTCTTGATCCATTCTCCTGATTTTTTTAAAGAAAGACTTAAAACATAATAATTCTCTCCCACACTGAAGTTGGATGTGCTGGGCCTGACTTGTCAGGTGCTTAACAGCAGCGCAACGCATTTCTCTTCTATGATAGGTAACAATGGTTGCTATCTGAGCGATTGAAGAAGAATCATTTTATACTGTAGACATATTTACTTGTAAGTCAAAATCTTGCGAGCCACCTCCACATCTCAGGCCATAACAACACGAAATTCACAAACAGCCATTTTTCACCAGGTCATAACTTTAAAGTTTGTAATTCTCTATTCTGTGAGTCACAGTATACACCCTACTACTGGTACATCTTTACCCCATAGGTCACAGCAAACATCTTACTGCTGACAAATCTTTATAGATCACAGTATACATCCTACTAGGGGTACATCTTTACTTTGCAGGTCACAGTACACACCCCACCACTGGTAAATCTTTATAGGTCACAGTATACATCCTACTAGGGGTACATCTTTACTTTGCAGGTCACAGTATACACCCCACCACTGGTAAATCTTTATTAGTTTATAGGTCACAGTACACACCCCACCACTGGTAAATCTTTATAGGTCACAGTATACACCCCACCACTGGTAATTCTTTATAGGTCACAGTATACACCCTACTACTGGTACACCTTTACCCAATAGGTCACAGTAAACATCTTACTGCTGACAAATCTTTGTAGATCACAGTACATTATGTGTACATCTTTAGGGATACACTATACTAGGCGTACATCTTTACTTTGCAGGTCACAGTACACACCCCACCACTGGTAAATTATACACCCCACCACTGGTAAATCTTTATAGGTCACAGTATACACCCTACCACTGGTAAAACTTTATAGGTCACAGTATACACCCTCACTCACTCACTCACTCAGTCCCATGTCCCAAAGGACGTAGGGGGGACATGAGAGAAGACGCAACAGAGATCTTTTTCCATGCTTCACGATCCTGTGTGGCTAGTAGGAGGTGTTGTAGGGGTTGGGCGGTCCAGTCTTTGATGTCAACCCATGATTTCTTTTATACACCCTACCACTGGTAAAACTTTATAGGTCACAGTACACATCCCACCATTGGTAAATCTTTATAGGTCACAGTATACAAACTGCAACTGGTAAATTGTTGTAGGTCACAGTACACATCCCACCACTGGTAAATCTTTATAGGTCACAGTATACACCCAACTACAGGTAAATCTTTATAGGTCACAGTATACACCCAACTACAGGTAAATCTTTATAGGTCACAGTATACAAACTGCAACTGGTAAATTTGTGTAGGTCACAGTATACAAACTGCAACTGGTAAATCTTTATAGGTAACAGTACACACCCTACTGCAGGTAAATCTTTATAGGTAACAGTACACATCCTACTGCAGGTAAATCTTTACTCTGTAGGTCAGAGTATACATCCTACTACTGGTACATCTGTATTCTCCAGGTCACAGTACAGTACACAGTCTACTACTGGTAAATCTTTACTCTGTAGGTCAAAGTATACATCCTACTACTGATACATATCTACTATGTAGGTCACAGTGTACACCCTGCTCTTTGTAAATCTTTACTCTAAAGGTCACAGTATACACCTTACTACTGGCAATTTTTTCTTTAACAAAGCATGGTTTAAACTGAAGTGGATAAAAGGGCAGAAAGGTGTGACGTCACCAACCATGGCTTGCCATGGAATGTGAGTAAGTCAGAGAATACTTATTCAACACAAAATCCCCCAAACAATAGTGTGCTCTCTGCCTGCCCCCTTGAAAAGGGAAAAAAGCAACCTAAAAAAAGTCTTGTGGTCATTCTTACTGAACATCATCAGGTAGAATGTTTACTTCTGTTTCCACGACTGTTTAAAAACCTTTTCGGCGAGAAATAAACTAAGAAATTAGATACCTCCACCCAGACTAACAAGCCATCTTCTACAATCAACTTTTGCAGCAGAAATTTCTGCTCACAGCAGGGTAAATACGAATATACGTATTGAACTTTTACTAACCTAAGAGACGATTTAGGTCTAGCATAAAAACTGCAAAAATACAATGGTTTCCAGGAGCGGACATAGGGAGTGACCATGATCTTGTAATGATGACATTCTAACTCCGTCTAAAAAAAAAATCACAAGCAGAGCAATAGCAGGATCAAGTTTGACCTTGAGAAGCTGATGGAGCCAGAGGTAGTAGACATTTTTCAGGCAAGGATAGGTGGGAAGTTCGCAGCACTCACTCTGATGGACTCAGATGATATGGACATAAATACCTTGGTGGAAGGTTTCAACACAGCAGTGACTGAAACAGCAAGTGAACTTCTTGGCAAACATCTACCAGTCAAAAAATCTTGGGTCGCACCTAACATCTTACAACTATGTGACAGACATAGAGAGTTGAAGAAAAAGAAAAATGAAACAGCAGAAAGACCAGAACAATATAGGGCATCAACAAAAGAATCAGGAAGTCCATGACAGAAGCAAAGGAGAAATGGATTGGTGATCAGTGCCAGAACATTGAAGAAAACATCAAGAAAAACAAAAGCAAGAAAGCATAATTATCAACTGTTGAAAGACCTCACTGGCACAAAACAGGGAAGAAGCTCAACAATCCAAGACAAAATAGGGAAGTGCCTCACTGAACACCAGGATATTCTGAACAGGTGGACAGAATACTGCTCCAACATGTATAACTACAAAACCACAGGAGATCCAGAAGTCCTCGATATCCCCCAAAGCACAGATGCAGACAGTCACCCTATCCTCTGAGAAGAAGTGGAAACAGCAGTCAGATTGCTGAAAAAGGGGAAGTCAGCAAGGGCTAGCAACATTCCTGCTGAGTTGATTCAAGCTGGAGGAGAAGCCATGATCGATGCTCTACTAGAAATCTGCAACAAGATCTGGCAGACAGGAAAATGGCCAACACCATGGACACAGTCTTTTAAAAAAATATATTATACCACTTTATGTCACTGCAGATTTCTCTGCGTGAAATTCGGGCTGCTCTCCCCGGGGAGAGCGCGTCGCCACAAGTGCAGCGCCTACCCATTATTTTTCCCCCCTCAGAGATGGTGTCTAAACACGACACCTGTGTGCATGCTGGGTTTTTTTTTATATATAGTTTTGTCATCCGCTCCTACCGGCACACGATGGCCTGCTCTTCCGAAAGGCGGAACGGGATTTTAACGTGTGCGCAAGATGTTCTGCGTGCGTTCGCACACGGGACCTCGGTTTATAGTCTCATCCGAATGACTTTGACATTCAGTTCGATTTTTTCGTCAAACTGGGAAGAAAGGGCGAGCTGGGTACGAACCTAGAAACTCGCGGTTTACATATTGGCAGGCGAACGTCTTAACCATCATGCCACCGTCCTTCCAGTCACTCATCATCACCCTCCCCAAGAAAGAAAATCTTCACCAGTGCCAGAATTACCGCACAATAAGCCTTGTATGCCACCCAAGCAAGGTCATGTTGAAGATTATATTCAACAGTCTGAAGCAACAAGCAGAGACCATCATTGCTGAGGAACAAGCAGGTTTT
>JASPKP010001302.1:0-12500 GCA_030674155.1 Stramonita haemastoma
TTTAACATGGTTAGTACACATGGGGGGGGGGGGGGGGGGGGTCGAGATATTAGAGTCGAACCTTGACATGATTTATGTTGTAAATGAGAGAGGTATAACACAGGTGTTTGTCATCTTCACTGCTGAAGCCAATGCATTTCTCTACAGCTGTTATGTATTTTAATTTGTGTTTGTGCGTTTCAGGGTGGGTGTTCCATGATGACCAAGGACTGGTGGTGCCATCTTTTTTTTACTGTGGTAAGTATTGAGTTTGTACATTTTGGGGTGGGGGGTTGTGTATAGATGGTGTGTATATATTCTGTTTGTGGTTTTCAGCGTTGGTGTACCAAGATCTTTTATTTTCAAGATTTCCTGACCACAGTCAAAAAACGCAAACTGAAGTGGTATGGACATGTCGCAAGATCAACAGGGCAAGAGAAGGAGAGGCAGGCAGACAAAGAGATGGGAGGACAACATCCGAGAGTGGACGGGCCTCAAGCTGAGTGACACCCTGAGAAAGATCGAGGACAGAGGGAAATGGAGAGAGCTGGTTGCCAGGTCTTCCGTGGCGTCCCTATGGTCTTAACAGACTATGGGATAGAAGAAGAGGAAGAAGTTCCCAGATAGCTGAGGACTGATGGCACCATATTTTTTTTCTGTGGTAAGTACTTAGTCTGTACAATTGTCTTGTCCAAGGGGAGGCAGGGGGGGGGGGGTTAGAATTTCATGTATTTGTGTGTAGCATTGTTGTATATCTGTTCTTTTCTGTGTGTTACATGTAAGAACTGCGTGCGTGAGTGTGTTTATTTGTATTTTATTTTATTTTGAGGATATCAGAATAAGCACTTATGTGCCCTGTGTGTATGCATTTTTGTAAATTTTGTCATCCGTTTCCACTTGCACATAATGGCTTACTGTTTCGTAAAGAGGAATAGGTATTAATTTGTGTTTGTGCATTTCAGGGTGGGTGTTCCATGATGACCAAGGACTGGTGGTGCAATCTTTTTTCTGTGGTAAGTATTCAGTTTGTACATTTCGGGGAGGAGGGGGGGGGTTGTGTATAGATGGTGTCTATATATTCTGTTTGTGCGTTTCAGCATTGGTGTTCCCAGATAGCTGAGGACTGATGGCGACAGCTTTTTTTCTGTGGTAAGTACTCAGTCTGTACATTCGTGTCTTGTCCCCGGGTGGGGGGGGGGGGGGGGGAAGAGGCAAGGGGTGGAGGTTTGAAGGGGGGTGGGGAGTAGTTTCATGTATTTGTGTGTAGGCATGTTCTACATCTGTTCTTTTCTGTGTGTTACATGTAAGTACTGCGTGCGTGGGGGATGGATTGGCCATACACTCCGCAAGCCTGCTTCAAACATCACCAGGCAGGCCATGACTGGAACCCACAAGGGAAGCAGAAAGTAGGTCGACCAAAACAGACCTGGTGCAGAAGCATTGAAGCAGAGACGAAGGCAGCTGGAATGACGTGGGCTGAGCTGAAGAGGATCTCCCAGAACCGAGTCCGTTGGAGGAGTGTTGTTGCAGCTCTATGTTCCCAGGGGAATTCACAGGCATAAGTCAAGTAAGTCAAGTCATTGTGTGCGTGTGTGTGTTTATTTATATTTTTAAAAAAATGTTGAGGATGTCAGAATAAGCACTCATGTGCCCTATGTATATGTGTATTTGTAAATTTTGTCATCTTTTCCGACTTGCACATAATGGCTTACTGTTTTGAAAAGAGGAATGGGCATTAACATATGTGCAAGATGTTTTTGTGTGTGTGTGTGTGTGTGTGTGTGTGTGTGTGTTTCCTGTAGCAGAGTAGGTTGTTTCCACAAAATCTGCTGAGAGAGTTCTCGCTTGCTGGGTTTTTTTTGTTGTTTTTTTACCCCCCCCCCCTCCCCCACCCCCTTTAAAAAAAAAATTTTCTTTGAAAAAATATAGAGGCAAAGGAGGAGAATGGGATAAATGGTTGGAGTTATTAAGGGGTTTGAAAATGACGTGTGTCATAAATCAGAAAGGTTTGACACAAGTGCGTGTCATCTTCTGTGTCGAACCTTGAACATTTTTTTCCTGTTTCTCAGCTAGAGCTCCGAGGTTCATCAATGGTGAGATTTCGCGTATGCGACCGTTTTTTAATGACCACCATGACGGTAGCCGCATTCCAGCTTGAGATGTATGCTGGGTATGTTCATGTTTCCGTAACCCACTGAAGGCTGACATGAATTATGGGGTCTTGAACGTGCATATTTCATCTTGTGCATGTGTATTTAGATGAAAGGCATTAAGGCACTGGCAGGTCTGCACTTGAAGTTGACCTGGGTGGTCATAAAAATCCCCACACTTCAATTCACCAGACTTCGCTGAGGTTCAAACCCAGGACTTCATGGATCCATGGTATTGAAGTTAACAGTTTTAACCACTTGACTGTGGCATCTGTCGTTCAAGGTTTATGTTGTAAATGAGAAAGGCTATGACACAGGTGTTTGTCATCTTGTGTGCTGAAGCCCATGCATTTCTCTACAGCTGTTATGTATATTAATTTGTGTTTGTGCGTTACAGTGTTGGTGTTCCATGATGACCAAGTACTGGTGGTGCCTTTTTTTTCTGTGGTAAGTATTGAGTTTCTACATTTTGGGGTGGGGGTGGGGGGTTGTGTATAGATGGTGTCTATATATTCTGTTTGTGCGTTTCAGCGTTGGTGTTCCCAGATAGCTGAGGACTGATGGCTCTATCTTTTTTTTGGTGTGCGGTAAGTACTCGGTCTGTACATTTGTGTCTTGTCCTGGGGTGGGTGGGGGGAGAGACAGGGGGGGGGGGGGGAAGAGGTGGGGGCGGTTTCATGTATTTGTGTGTAGGCATATTTTACATCTGTTCTTTTCTGTGTGTTACATGTAAGTACTTTGCGTGTGTGTGTTTATTTGTATTAAAAAAAAATATATATATTTTAAGGATATTAAAATAAGCACTTGTGTGCACTTTGAAATCCCCCGGGTTTATTTTGTTTTAAAAACTATTTATTTTCTTTGGAAAAAAATGATAGGGGGAGAAGGGGAGAAAAGGATGGAGTTATTTGGGGGTTTGAATTCACCAGACTGTGTTGAGGTTTGAACCCAGGACTTGACGGATCCATGGTATTGAAGTTGAAGGGTCTTAACCACTTGACTGTGGCATCTGTCAAACCTTGAAATGATTTGTGTTGTAAATGAGAGAGGTTTGACACAGGTGTTTGTCATGGTGTGTGCTGAAACCCATGCATTTCTGTGCAGCTGTTATGTATATTAATTTGTGTTTGTGCGTTTCAGGGTGGGTGTTCCATGATGACCAAGGACTGGTGGTGCCATCTTTTTTCAGTGGTAAGTATTGAGTTTGTACATTTTGGGGTGGGGGTGGGGGGGTTGTGTATAGATGGTGTCTATATGTTCTGTTTGTGCATTTCAGCGTTGGTGTTCCCAGATAGCTGAGGACTGATGGCGCCATCTTTTTATCTTCTGTGGTAAGTACTCAGTCTGTACATTTGTGTCTTGTCCCGGGGAAAGGAGGGGGAGAGGGGCAAAGGGGGGGGGGTGGGGGGCCGAATTTCATGTATTTGTGTGTAGTCATGTTCTACATCTGTTCTTTTCTGCGTGTTACATGTAAGTACTGCGTGCGTGTGTGTTTATTTGTTTTTTTGTTTTTAAAAAATTTATTTTGAGGATATCAGAAAAAGCACTTATGTGCCCAAGTGTATGCATTTGTTTAAATTTTGTCATCCGTTCCCACTTGCACATAATGGCTTACTGTTTCAAAAAGAGGAATGGGTATTAATTTGTGTTTGTGCGTTTCAGGGTGGGTGTTCCATGATGACCAAGGACTGGTGGTGCCATCTTTTTTCAGTGGTAAGTATTGAGTTTGTACATTTCGGGGAATGGGGGGTGGGGGGTAGGTTGTGTATAGATGGTGTCTATATGTTCTGTTTGTGCGTTTCAGCGTTGGTGTTCCCAGATAGCTGAGGACTGATGGCGCCATCTTTTTTTCCTGTGGTAAGTACTCAGTCTGTACATTTGTGTCTTGTCCCAGGGGAGGGGGGGGAGAGGCAAGGGAGGGGGGGGGGGGGGCTGAATTTCATGTATTTGTGTGTAGGCATGTTCTACATCTTTTTTTTTCTGTGTGTTGCATGTAAGTACTGTGAGTGTGTGTGTTTATTTGTTTTAAAAAAAAATTTTTTTTTTGAGGATATCAGACTAAGCAGTTATGTGCACTTTTAAATCCCCAGGTTTATTTTGTTTTAAAAACTATTTATTTTCTTTGGAAAAAAATGAAAGAGGGAGAAAAGGATGGAGTTATTTGGGGGTTTGAATTCACCAGACTGCGTTGAGGTTTGAACCCAGGACTTGATGGATCCATGGTATTGAAGTTGAAGGGTCTTAACCACTTGACTGTGGCATCTGTGGAACCTGGAAATGATTTGTGTTGTAAATGAGAGAGGTATAACACAGGTGTTTGTCATGTTGTGTGCTGAAACCCATGCATTTCTGTGCAGCTGTTATGTATATTAATTTGTGTTTGTGCGTTTCAGGGTGGGTGTTCCATGATGACCAAGGACTGGTGGTGCCATTTTTTTTTCTGTGGTAAGTATTCAGTTTGTACATTTGGGTGGGGAGTGTTGGGGGGGGGGGGGTGTTGTGTATAGATGGTGTCTATATATTCTGTTTGTGTGTTTCAGCATTGGTGTTCCCAGATAGCTGAGGACTGATGGCGCCATCTTTTTTTTTCTGCGGTATGTACTCAGTCTGTACATTTCTGTGTCTTGTGCCGGGGTAAGGGGGGGGGGGGGATTTCATTGATTTGTGTGTAGGCATGTTTTTTGTCTCAGTGTGTGTGTGTGGTTCATCTGTGTAGTGAGGTAGCTGTTGTTTCTACATCTTTATTGCTGTGTGTTATAGGGGTGGTGAACCAAGACTGAAGAGATCAGAACAGGAGGCTGCCATCTCCATCACAAGTTAAGTGCACTGTGTGTGTTTGTGTGTGTACTTGTGTGTGTTTACCTGTGACAGGAAAATGGAATGTGAGAAGGTCAGAGGCTGGTCATTTTCTTCTCACCTAAGAGCATGTCACCAATCCATTGTCACTCTCTTTTTGTTGGCCATGTTTTTACTAACCAACACAAATGGCCAGTCCCGGAGGAGGGGGGGGGGGGTACTGAGTTTGTTATTTGAGTGTTTTGTTCATTTAGTTAGGTGTGCACAGTTGAGTGTGGTGTTTGTTTAGTCTTCAAATTAGCATTTTTGTACATGCAGGAACATGAGAAGAATTTTTTTTTTGCATGTGTGTGTGTGTCTCATTGTCAGTGACTAAAGTATTTATTGTGTGTTCACAGGGTTGGCACATGCAGACAGCTGAAGACTGTGCAGAGAGAGGAGTCAGGATTTGCTGAATGGGGATCTACATGCAGGTGAGGGTTGTGCATACCTCTGTCAGTCACAGCAGAGTTCTCTGCATGAAAGTCGGGCTGCTCTCCCCAGGGAGAGCATGTGGTCTCGAGCAGTGTCACCTATTTAAAGAATAGTCATTCGGATGAGACTATAAACTGAGGCCCCATGTGCAAACACATGCAGAACATCTTGCGCACCACGTTAAAACCCCATTCCGCCTTTCGGAGAGGAGGCCATCATGTGCCGGTAGGAGCAGATGACAAAATCATATATTAAAAAATGCAGCATGCACACGGGTGTCGTGTTTAGACACCATCCCTGAGGGGGGAAAAAAAATAGTGTGTAGGCGCTGCGCTTGTGGTGACGCGCTCTCCCCGGGGACAGCAGCCCGAATTTCACGCAGAGAAATCTGCTGTGACAGAAAGTGGTATACAGTAAATAAAACAAAAAGATTTAAATCATTGAAAAGACTCAGATAAAACGTGTTGGATTCCACCTCAGTTTGGTGATTACTACAATATAAAAAAGCTTGTGTTTGTCTTTGTGTTTCTGTGCTTATTGCATTATCCTCGATATTAAAGAAAGAATAAATAAATAGATAAAAGATACACACACACACACACATAAATGTTCATATATGCGCGTGCACATGCACGCACTGAGATTAAAAAGAAATTATTTTTAAAACATTATAAAATGTCAAACAAAAAAGTTATATCAGATTACAATATCATCTATGCTTTTAGGTTGATACCCTATAAAGCCAAAAATTAAAAACAGGAATGAAACCCCCAAATTTGCACTTATACCATAACAATTAAACAAACCAAAAAAATCAGTCTAGGGAATCAACAATAATGATTATGATAATAACACTACGATAATATGATAATCACTCATCACCACTAAGTGCAATAATACAACAATAACTAAAAAAAAGTAATTGAAAAGGACGAGGTGGGGGGAGGGGGGAGGAGAGAACACAATCAACCAACAAAAATAATAAAGATAAATAAAAGTTTTACAAGCAAACAAGAACTCCTACATGATCAAAACAAAACCCAAAGCTCACAGTCAGCTAGACTATCAAACCAAAATAATAATTATGGTAGTACTAATAATCCCATCACTAATAACATATATTATAAAACCTATTAAATTGAATAAAGAAATAACAAAAAAAGACACCCCCCGAAAAAAAATCAAGTCACAATATCACCAGGTCAGCTAATTGCTCTTCTCTTTTCCAAAGTAGTTATATTTGCAAATTGTGTGTGTTGCGAGAGAGTGCTTCATGTATGCAGTGAAGTAGCTGTTGTTTCTACATGTTCACTGCTGTGTGTTACAGGGTTGGTGAACCAAGACTGAAGAGATCAGGACAGGAGGCTGCCATCTCCATCACAAGTTAAGTGCACTGTTCGTGTGTGTGTACATGCGTGTGCGCATGTGTGTACATGCATGTGCGTGTGTGTGCATGTGTGTTATGTGTGTGTGTTTACCTGTGACTGGAAGCTGAAAGGTGAGAAGGTCAGAGGCTGGCTATTTTCTCCACACCTAGGAGCATGTCATCATTGCATTGGCACTTCCTTTTTGTTGGTCATGTTTTTACTAACCAGCACAAATGGCTAGTCTGGTATTTCACTCAATGCGGTGTTTATTTATTTAGGTGTGCACAGGTTAGTGCAATATTCATGTAGCTTTCAAACTAGTATATTTCTACAGGAAGGAACATTAGGGGAATTTGTTGGGATTTTTGCATGTGTGTGTGTGTATGTGTGTGTTGCATTGTCAGTGACTAAAGTATATATTGTGTGTTGACAGGGTTGGCGCATGCAGACAGCTGAAGACTGCAGAGAGACACGAGTCAGGATTTGCTGAATGGGGATCTACTGGACAGGTGGTTATTTAAAAAAAAATATTTTATCATTTTATATCACAACAGATTTCTCCACATGAAATTCGGGCTGCTCTCCTTGGAGAGAGCATTGTCACAAGTGCAGCGCCTACCCATTATTTTTTGTTAGGGTAGGTGCTGCACTTGTGACGCGCTCTCCCCGAGGAGAGCTGGCCGAATTTCACACAGAGAAATCTGCTGTGACCTTAAAGTGGTACAAAATACAAACTACAAATTGTCTTTTTCCTGTTTGCAATTGGTAGAGTGGCTTTCTTCTATAGAATTTTGCCAGGGACAACCCTCTTGTTGCTGTGGTTTTTTTTTTAATGTGCTGAATAATTATATGTAACACATGGGACCACGGCTTATTGTCTCATCCAAAAGACTAGCATTCAGACCACCGCTCATGGTTTAATGGATGGGAAAAAAGTTTTGGGTTCAAACTGGAATCAAACCACCGCACACTCGACCTGGACTAACTTATCCACTGTAATTAATATTCCCCATTTTGACTCTCAAAACTCTGCTTTGCTCTGTTATTCATGCAGTGTGTATTTCAGGTATTCGCTTACAGATTTAGACATCTTTGTTTGCGATGATTATTTCATAAAGACTAGCATGTATGGGCTGGCTAGGTTTAAAATAATGAAGTTCAGTATTGGTAAAAAAACAAAGTTGAAAATCACCCCTGTTAGAGAGATTAAGTGCACAAAATATCCTTATTTACTTTCTAGACTGGGGTAGTATGATTAGACTATTGAACCAATGTGGCTGATGTTATGTGTTATGTGGTGACTGACGTGTCACTGACACTTATGTAGTGACTGACATGTCACTGCTGCTGGTATGCAGTGACTATGTGTCACTGGTGCTGTTATGTGGTGACTGATGTGTCACTGATGCTACTGTTATGTGGTGACTAATGCGTCACTGATGCTACTGTTATGGGGTGACTGACATGTCACTGATGCTATGTGTCATGTGGTAACTGACATGTTACTGATGCTATGTGTTATGTGGTGATTGATGTGTCACTGATGTTGCTGTGTGCAGATGGTGTCTGTCCATGGTGGAAGGGGTGGTGGGCAGCACAAGTGTGTATCAAACCACGGCCATACATCTTGCAACACATCATCGCATCAAACCACGACCACACATCTTGCAACAGGCATTGTGTTGGGAGGCAGGAGATGTGACTGCTGAAATAAAATAAAGTGTCATTACAACCACCCCCCTCTCTCCTGCCTCTCAACGTGTTCATTGCCAGAACTGTGGACTGCTTTCTTTGTGAGCTTCTGTACACACCCCTGACTTGTGTTTTTTTTTCTTTCTGAGGGGTATGTGCGTGAATTGCATGTGTGTGTGTGAGAGAGAGAGAGAGCAGTAGACTCCCTGCTACAGCTCTGAGGTTCACCAATGGTGAGATTTTGCATATACGACCATTTTTGCTTACCCTGAAGGTAGCCACATATTGACTTTTGGGGAGGCATGTTATCTAAAAACACCGACATTTTTGCCCTCTAAAATAAAATGACTAAAATACAGCCATCTAAAAATACCAGCATTTTAACCAGACAAATAAATGGATATAAAAAAAGTTATCTAAAAATATCGACATTTAAATGGCATGCATAAATCTCGCGCGTAAAATGGCTAAAATACAGATATCCAAATCAGCTACAGCCATCTAAAAATGCCAACATTTAAATTGCACACATAAAATGGCTAAAATTACCCATCTAAACAGGCTAAAATAAACCTAAATGAGCTAAAATAAAACGATCTAAAAATAAGAATACTTAAATTGCACACCTAAAACGGCTCAAAGACTGGCTTAAAAATGCCATAATTAAAAACGTGCATATAAAAATGGTGGCTATAATACAACCGTTTAAATGGGCTAAACATGTCGATTGTACGCAAAAAATGGCTAAATTCAACCATCTAAACATACAGCGTAATTTAAAAAAACAAAAAAAATGGCCGTCTGTAATCCTGTAATGGGCTAATCCCCCCCCCCCCCCCCCCCCAAAAAAAAGAGTGCATATCCAGTGATCATGGGTTCGAATCTGAGTCGGAGCTGATCACATACATAAAGGGGCAGCAGAGAGACATCCAGAGTCATGAACTGGATGTGGGGCCGGCCTCCCTAGAGTGTAAGGAAGATTAAAGGCCCGAAACACTTGTTTGAAGGGGGTTTCTCCTCTGAGGACTCTCTGCTGCCATGCTCTACGCAAGTTTCTTACCACTACCATACTTTAAATCACACACACATAATGGCTAAAATACTGCCGTCTAAAAGGGCTAAAACAAAACCATCTAATTGGGCTAAAACAAAACCATCTAAATGGGATAAAACAAAACCATCTAAATGGGATAAAACAAAACCATCTCAAACGATCTACATGGGATAAAACAATCTAAATGGGATAAATCAAAACCATCTATATGAACTAAAATAATCTAAATGAGCTGAAACAAAATTTAAATGGGCTCTAAATACATAAAGATCTAAATACATAAAGCCATAAAGATCTAAATACATAAAGGGGCAGCAGAGAGACATCCAGAGTCATGAACTGGATGTGGGCCAGCCCCCCTAGAGTGTAAGGAAGATAAAAGGCCCGAAACACTTGTTTGAAGGGGGCTTCTCCTCTGAGGACTCTCTGCTGCCATGCTCTACGCAAATTTCTTACCACTACCATACTTAAAATCACACACACATAATGGCTAAAATACTGCCTTCTAAATGGGCTAAAAAAAACCACCCATCTAATTGGGCTAAAATAATCAAAATGAGCTAAAACGAAACCATCTAAATGAGCTAAAACAAAACCCTTTAAATGGGCTAAAACAAAACCATCTGAATACATAAAGCGGCAGCAGAGAGACATCCAGAGTCATGAACTGGATGTGGGCCGGCCTCCCTAGAGTGTAAGGAAGATTAAAGGCCTGAAACACTTGTTTGAAGGGGGCTTCTCCTCCGAGGACTCTCTGCTGCCATGCTCTATGCGAGTATCTTGCCACTACCATACTTAAAACCACACACATATAATGGCTAAAACAGAGCTGTCTAAATGAGCTAAAACAAGACCATCTAAATGGGTAACATAATAAAAATGAGCTAAAGCAAAACCATCTAAATGGGCTAAAACAAAACCATCTAAATGAGCTAAAACAAAACCATCTAAATGAGCTAAAACAAAACCATCTAAATGGGTTAAAACAAAACCATCTAAATGGACTAAAATGACCATCTAAATGAGTTAAAACATCCATCTAAATGAGCTAAAATAATCAAAATGGGCTAAAACAACGAGCTAAATGGGCTAAAACAAAACTATCTAAATGGGCTAAAACAAAACCATCTAAATGGGTTAAAACAAAACCATCTAAATGAGCTAAAATGAGCTAAAACGAAACACTCTAAATGGGCTAAAATAACCATCTAAATGGGTTAAAACAAAACCATCTAAATGAGCTAAAATGAGCTAAAACGAAACACTCTAAATGGGCTAAAATAACCATCTAAATGGGCTAAGACAAAACCATCTAAATATGTAAAGGGGCAGCAGAGAGACATCCAGAGTCATGAACTGGATGTAGGCTGGTCTAAATGGGCTAAAACAAAACCATCTAAACGGGTTAAAACAAAACCATCTAAATGAGCTAAAACAAAACCCTCTAAATGGGCTAAAATAACCATCTAAATGGGCTAAAACAAAACCATCTAAATACATAAAGGGGCAGCAGAGAGACATCCAGAGTCATGAACTGGATGTAGGCTGGTCTCCCTAGAGTGTAAGGAAGATTAAAGGCCCGAAACACTTGTTTGAAGGGGGCTTCTCCTCTGAGGACTCTCTGCTGCCATGCTCTATGCGAGTATCTTACCATTACCATACTTTAAACCACACACATATAATGGCTAAAGCAAAGCTGTCTAAATGGGCTAAAACAAGACCATCTAAATGTGTAAAATAATCGAAATGTACTAAAACAAAACCATCTAAATGAGATAAAACAAAACCATCTAAATGGGCTAAAACAAAACCATCTAAATGGGCTAAAACGAAACTATCAAAATGGGCTAAAACAAAACTATCTAAATGGGTTAAAACAAAACCACCGAGATGAGCTAAAATACCATCTAAATGGGCTAAAATAATCAAAATGAGCTAAAACAAAACCATCTAAATGGGCTAAAACAAAACCATTTAAATGGACTAAAACGAAACCATCTAAATGGGCTAAAAACAAAACCATTGAAATGAGCTAATACAAAACTATCAAAATGGGCTAAAACAACACTATGTAAATGAGTTAAAACGCCATGTAAATGGGCTAAAACAAAATCATCTAGATAGGCTAAAATAACGATGTAAATGGGATAAACAAAACCATCTAAATGGGCTAAAACAAAACCTCTTAAATGGGCTAAAAACAAAACCATCTAAATGGGCTAAAACAAGACCAACTAAATGAGCTAAAACACCACCATCTAAATGGGTTAAAAAAAAAAACACACCATCTAAATGGGCTATAACAAAAGCTCTTAAATGGGCTAAAATAACCATGTAAATAGGTTAAAACAAAACAATCTAAATGAGCTAAAATAATGTAAATAAGCTGAAACAAAAGTCTCATTGGGATGAGACTATAAACCAAGGCCCCCTGTGCAAAAGCTTGCAGAACATTTTGCACACATTAAAACCCCCTTCTGCCTTGGGCTAAAACAAGGCAGAAACAGGCCATCTGTGCAGTTAGGAGCCCATGACAAAATTATTTTTTTTAAAAGCAGCATGCACACAGGTGTCATGTTTAGACACCATCCCTGGGGGGGGGGGGGGAGGGAACAATGGGTAGGGGCTGCACTTGTGGCAATAGGCTCCCCACCCACCCACCCAGAGCAATCCAATTTCACACAGAAAAATCTGCTGTGACATAAAGTGGTATAAAATAAAGTAAAATAAATAACCATTACACTATCCTGCTCCCTTCAGTCACAATCAGATCACTTTGGTTGTCCCTTCCCAATCCAAACCAGCAGATAACATAAAACAGGTACTCAGTCACAGCCAGGGCATCAAAGAAAACACTCCCACCAACTGTCACTCCACCCACAGTAAGGTGACTAATGTCTTGTCACACAATACAAAACAATAACTCCACCACCACCACCACAAAGACAAACACAGGTATCAACTCAACTGACAAAGAGTTACCACAAG
>JASPKP010001302.1:17500-30091 GCA_030674155.1 Stramonita haemastoma
AGCTTTGTACCGTTTCCAAATTCTGACTACCAACCCTGATGTTGGTGTTGATGCCGTTGATGTTGTTGGTCATCAGCTTGGTCTTCTGTGCACTGATCTCCATGCCATAGGCTGTTGAAGTCTTGTTGAGGCGTTCCACTAATCTAACTAACTCTTCTTCTTTCCCTGCCAATCCATCAATGTCATCAGCAAAACGCAAGTTGGTAATTGTTCTGCCTCCAATACCGACTGTTCCTTCATGATCTTCCAGTGCATCAGTCATGATTCTCTCAAGAAAGATGTTAAAGAGAGTAGGTGACAGCAAGCAGCCTTGTCTAACGCCGACCGTCGTCCTGAACCAATCCCCTATGCCACCATTGAAATAGACTGCACTAGTGGCCTTGTTGTAGAGCTCCTCAATGACTCTGATCAGGTTGGCATTGATGTTGTACAGCCTCATGGTAGCCCACAGAGCTGCATGCCATACCCTGTCAAAGGCCTTTTTGAAATCCACAAAAACATGGTAAAGGTTTGCTGATGCTGAAGGTTCTTCTCGCATAGTACTCTTAGAATAAAAATCTGCTCTGTTGTACTTCATCCTGCCCTGGAGCCTGCCTGTTCTTCAGCAATGATCGTCTCTGCTTGTGGCTTCAGTCGATTCAGTAGGATCTTCAGCATGACTTTGCTTGGATGACATATCAAGCTGATTGTGCTATAGTTCTGGCATTGTTGTAGGTTGCCTTTCTTGGGAAGGGTGATGATTAGTGATTGTGTCCATTGGTGTAGGCCAGTCTCCTGTCTGCCAGATCTTGTTGCAGATTATCAGTAGGGTGTTTATAATGGCTTCCCCCCCCCCCCTGCTTGGACCAGTTCTACCGGGATGTTGTGTATTCTTGCTGATTTCCTCTTCTTCATCGATTTCACAGCTACTTCTACCTCTTCCCAAAGGATGGGGTAGTTGTCAGTGTCTGTTGGTGGAGGGACATTCAGTACCTCTGGATCTCCTGAGGTTTTGTGGTTATACAGGTCTGCGCAATATTCTGTCCATCTCTTTAGAATGTTCTGGTGTTCTGTTAAGATCTTTCCATTTTTTGTCTTGTATGGTGCTGGATTTCCCCTGTTTTGTGCCTGTCAGGTCTTTTCCTAGCTGGTATGCTATATTGCTGTTGTTCTTGCTCAGATTTTCTTCAATTTCCTGGCACTTCTCTTCATTCCAGGTTTCTGCTGCCTCTTTCATGCTTGTTCTCATTTCTTTGTTGATTGTCTTATACTGCCTCGCTCCTTCTATCTCGTTCTTCTTTTTCTTCAGTTCTCTTTGTTTGTCACACTGGTCAAGGATGTTGGCTGTGACCCAGGGCTGGATCATTTGTTGTTGCCTGCCAAGAATCTCATTGGTTGAATAAGTTACTGCCATGTTAAAGGTGTCGACAAACTTGTCAATATCTGTGTCATCTGGGTTGAACATGGTGAGGGGTGAAAATTTCCCTCCTATCATGGCTTGGAAGGCTTCAGCCACCTCTGGATCCTTCAGTTTCTCGAGATTGAATCTGATCCTTGTCTGGCCCTGCTTCATGACCCTCCTCAGATGAAGGTGGAAGGTCATCATCACTAAATCATGGTCACTTCCAATGTCAGCTCCTAGAAAACTGCGTGTCCTTTCGATGTTTACTCTGGACTGGAAGCGCCTCTTCACCATGGTGTAGTCAATCTGGTTGTGGGTTACTCCATCAGGGCTATGCCATGTCCATTTTCGAGATGCTTTGTGTGGACCATATGTGTTCATCAACTTGAGGTTGTTGCAGTTAGCAAATTCCAGGAGTCTCAAGCCTCTTTCATTAGTCTCTTTGTTACAATATCGCCCACATGTGCCACTTCAGTTCTTGCAAGCATCTTCTCCTAATTTGGCATTCCAATCACCTTGTACAACAAGGATGTCTTTCTTGGGGGTGTGATCTATAACTTCTTGCAGCTGTTCATTGAAATCTTCCACCTCGTCATCATCATGGCTTGATGTTGGGGCATATGCCTGGATAATGCTGATGTTGAAAGGAGTTGCCCTCAGGCGGATGGTGATAAGCCTGCTAGAGATTGGTCAGCAACCCATGACACTGTTCACAATGTCCTTGTGGACCAGAAACCCAACGCCTTGTTTATGTTTGTCCTCTTTCCGACTGAAGTAAAGTTTGTGGCCTTCCTGGGTTGATGTTTCTCCAATGCTCTTCCATCGTACTTCAGAGTCCTAGGATGTTCCAGCAGTACCTATCAATTTCATGGGCGAGTTCTTCAAGTTGGCCTGTTTCTCTCAATGTTCTAACATTCCATGTGTCAATGGTGATGTTATTTCTGACACGAATTCTGTTTGGTACACCAGTCATACACTTTTCACCTCCACCCTGGTGTCCAGAAGTGGAAGGCGCAGTCCTTGGTGACCCAGGCAACAACCGAGCCGGTATGGATTTCGATTTGGTTTTGTCTTCCATGGCGTATCTTGGGCAAAGGAAGCCTGGTGGAGCCCATTCCTCTCCAGACTGATTTTTCTGTTGGATCTACTCCCCATGTGGGACAGGTAGTACTGGGTTACATGGATACCAGTAGTAGTTCTACAGACAGCCACAGACAAAACAGCTGACCAGAAGACAGAGCTGTTCTAAGGACCTACAGACAAAACAGCTGACCAGAAGACAGAGCTGTTCTACAGACAGCCACAGACAAAGCAGCTGATCAGAAGACAGAGCTGTTCTACAGACAGCCACAGATAAAACAGCTGCCCAGAAGACAGCGCTGTTCTACAGACAGCTACAGACAAAACAGCTGACCAGAAGACAGCACTGTTCTACAGACAGCCACAGATAAAACAGCTGACCAGAAGACAGAGTTGTTCTACAGACAGCCACAGACAAAACAGCTGACCAGAAGACAGCGCTGTTCTACAGACAGCCACAGACAAAACAGCTGACCAGAAGACAGCGCTGTTCTACAGACAGCCACAGACAAAACAGCTGACCAGAAGACAGCGCTGTTCTACAGACAGCCACAGACAAAACAGCTGGCAGGAAAGTCTGCACAGTCAAGGGAGACTGAAGGCAACAGGAGGGGAAGGAAAAAACATGGAGTGTGGCATCATCCACCTTTTGGCCACGGCTCCAAAAACATCAGAGGAAATACATGTGCTGCCTTCTGCCAGGCAAACAGTTTCATCATACAACACTTTCTCTAAGCACTTGCTGCCTTCTGCACAGCAAACAGTTTCATCATACAACACTTTCTCTAAGCACTTGCTGCCTTCTGCCAGGCAAACAGTTTCATCACACAACACTTTCTCTAAGCACTTGCTGCCTTCTGCCAAACAGTTTCATCATACAACACTTTCTCTAAGCACTTGCTGCCTTCTGCCAAGCAAACAATTTCATCATACAACACTGCCTCTAAGCACTTGCTGCCTTCAGCACAGCAAACAGTTTCATCATACAACACTGTCTCTAAGCACTTGCTGCCTTCTGCCAAGCAAACAGTTCCATCATACAATACTGTCTCTAAGCACTTGTTGCCTTCTGCACAGCAAACAGTTTCATCATACAACACTTTCTCTAAGCACTTGCTGCCTTCTGTCAAACAAACAGTTCCATCATACAACACTTTCTCTAAGCACTTGTTGCCTTCTGCCAAGCAAACAGTTTCATCATACAACACTTTCTCTAAGCACTTGCTGCCTTCTGCACAGCAAACAGTTTCATCATACAACACTTTCTCTAAGCACTTGTTGCCTTCTGCACAGCAAACAGTTTCATCATACAACACTTTCTCTAAGCACTTGCTGCCTTCTGCCAGGCAAACAGTTTCATCACACAACACTTTCTCTAAGCACTTGTTGCCTTCTGCACAGCAAACAGTTTCATCATACAACACTTTCTCTAAGCACTTGCTGCCTTCTGCACAGCAAACAGTTTCATCATACAACACTTTCTCTAAGCACTTGCTGCCTTCTGCCAAACAGTTTCATCATACAACACTTTCTCTAAGCACTCCAACAGGAGGAGATACACATAGATCTCACCCATAGATGAAAGTCGCCATCAAATTGATGATAATATTAATTGACACAGTTTGACAAGCATCAGTCATGGATTCCAGAACAAGCCAGGGGAATTCCAATAAACTTACAATTCAAAACTCATATACACACGCATCCAGGCATGCACGCAGGTGCACACACACACACACACACACACACACACACACACACACACACACACACACACACACACACACACACACACACACACACACACACACACACACACACACACACACACACACACACACACACCATGTTCCTATATCCTGCCTGCACTCCTGACTGTAACCATCAGGCAGATATTCATTTTTTAAAGAAATTGGGAAACCCCTCAGTCAGTGTTGTGTAAATTTAGAATTGGAAGGACTACTGGCAGAAGAAAAATCCTTTTTTTCTGTTTGTTTTGCTAATGGGGCACTGAATATGGCGCCCAGATAACAGCAATGGATTTTGAAAAAAAAACATGGCATGGGAGGGACTGGCCAAGATGGCAGTCACTTTGTATGACAAGCTGCTGATTGCAGAACAACTTGAGATACCTTTAATTTTTCCCATTATTTTTCTTTAGCAGATTCTCACAATTCTCTTAAAACTGCTCCTGTTTTTAACACGAAGGTTATTGTAGCACCAAAAGGAAGTCAAACTAAGAACAGTCTCTATGTAAGACTTGTAAAACAAAGAGAGAATCTTGTTCTCCATGTTGGAAGGTTGGTGAATACAGGAGGTCGGGACTCAGGCACTCTACTCAAAGGAATGATGTGAGACCTTACCTTAACCTTAATCCTCCTCTCTCCAGGTGGAGCAAAAGGCACCAACAAGTCTCCTCCAGCCATCTCTGTCTTGGACAAGCCAGCTGATCTCATTCCATGTTTTGCCCATCATTTTCATTTCTTCTTCTATAGTTCTCCTCCATGTACCTAAAGGCCTGCCCCGCTTCCTTTTCCCAGGTGGTGCCCATCTGAGTGCAGCATGTGGATGTCGGGTCTTGTTCATCCTGAGGACATGGCCCAGCCATCTCCATCGCCTTTGTTTCACTTCTTCTATGATGTTGTTGATGCCAGTCCTTTTGCTCACTTCTCTGTTGGTAACATGTTGTTCCCAGTGGATCTTGAGGATGTGGCGAAGACACCTGCTTTCGAAGCCTCTGAGTCAGCTGTTAATCTTTTTGTTGGTTCTCCATGTCTCTGAAGCGTAGAGGAGGACTGAGTAGACGTTTGATTTGTATACTTGTAGTTTTGTGTTGGTCTGCAAGACTGATGTGAGGCCAGGCAGGGGTATTATGCTGACACCCTGTCTTGTTTTTATCACCTACAACACACACACAGATCAGGCAGGAGAACAAAACTGCTGTTTTCCAGTCTTGGTCATTCTGTCCAGTGTCATCAGACTACAGCCCATCTAGCTTCAAGTAGAATGTGGCACCAGACAGCAAGCAAGAGAATGACTTTGAAACGTGTCACACACACACACACACACACACACACACACACACACACACACACACACACACACACACACACACACACACACACACAATACACTTCAAATTCAAATTCAAAAATACTTTATTATCTCTAAAACAGAGAAATTCCAGAACAAAATAAGAACAAAAACCACATAAAAATAATATCAATATAGCACAACACAGGTTCTGAACATCAGCACACACCCATCACGGTATAAAAAGCACCCACAAGTCAGCAATACCTCAGCCAGTAGCCACACACACACACACACACACACACACACACACACACACACACACACACACACACACACACACACACACACACACACACACACACACACACACACACACATACACACACTGTTCTATTGATTTAAATGCAGAAGTGTGGATTCCTACAGACCAATGAATATATTTGGAAACTGAGACTAGCCAATCATTACCACACATTGGAATCAGCTGACAAACAAATAAGTTTAGAAGGACATATCAACAAATGCTATCACTACAAACAAATAACTTTAGAAGGACAGATCATCCAATGCTATCACTACAAACAAATAACGTTAGAAGGTCAGATCAACCAATACTATCACTACAAACAAATAACTTTAGAAGGTCAAATCAACCAATGCTATCACTTGAGGACAAAATCTGCTGATTCCCTAGAGAGGAGGGAGGATTAATAGAAGGGGGGAAAGAGGTTCTAGAATGCTCCAGATGCTTAGACCATCTTCAGCCATGTTGAAGTGTTGACGCCAGACTGTGGTAGCCAAGATACCAAAACCTCATGAATGAGCAAATGGTGCCACAGCTCTGACACACAGACACAGAACCTCAGGCACTCCACAGCTCTGACACACAGACACAGAACCTCAGCTCTGACACACAGACACAGAACCTCAGCTCTGACACACAGACACAGAACCTCAGGCACTCCACAGCTCTGACACACAGACACTGAACCACAGCTCTGACACACAGACACAGAACCTCAGGCACTCCACAGCTCTGACACACAGACACAGAACCACAGCTCTGACACACAGACACAGAACCTCAGGTACTCCACAGCTCTGACACACAGACACAGAACCTCAGGCACTCCACAGCTCTGACACACAGACCCAGAACCACAGCTCTGACACACAGACACAGAACCTCACATACTCCACAGCACAGAACACGTTCCAGTCTGCCTATGGTGCCGACCACAGCTCTGATACTATTCCAGTCCTCACATCAGACACATACACTTCTGCTGGCTTCTGAGTCAGGAAATATTTCCCTTCTCACTCTTCTTGATTTATCAGCAGCCATTGACACTACAGACCACTCTGCTTCTCTTCTGCCTCCAAACCACGTTTGGCATTAATGGCACAGCTCTCAATTGCTTTATTTCTGATCTCACATACCAATTCCAGACAGCTATTGTCAACCAAATTTGATCAAAATCTGTCAAACTAGAATGTGGAGTCTCACAGGGATCGGTGTTGGGTCCTTATCCTTTCACTGTCTACACTGCTCCACTTTCACATACAATAAGCCCTCATCAGACAGCCTTAATCATCATTTTTATGCTGATCAGCTTCAAAGCAGTTCTATTTTTGAAAATCTGCTTTCTTTCTTGACAAACACGTCCTACTGTCCTCAAGATATTCAAATCTGGATTTCAGAACAAGTTGCAAATGGATGCTGATAAAACAGAATTGAAAATGCCATCAAGCCAAACGAAGATCTTACTTCAGTGTAAAAAGGCAAACTGAAGTGGTACAGACACGTCACACAAACATCTGGACCGACCAAGACTGTCCTACAGGGAACAGTACAAGGAGGAATATGAAGAGGCAGACAGAGAAAACGATGGGAAGACAATATCAGAGAGTGGGCTGGTCTTGAGTGGAACAACATAGCCTACTATGGAAAGCTGAAAACTACAAGGAGTGGAGGAAGCTGGTTGCAAAATCTTCAGTGGTGTCCCCATGGTCTACCAGACTGTGGGATAGGTGAAGGTGAAAGAAGGATGACTGACGAATATGAGCAACAGAAAAAAGTTTGCAACATTCAGTGAACCTGTTGTCTGTTGGCAGCATCACTCTGTCAGCTGTCTCCCTTCCCCTGATTCATGGAGATAACAAAACAAGGACTGCAATGGGTTTTCCCAGATCAGTTCTTCATACATTTGTACAGAAACATCTCTCTGTTTCTTCTGTCCCACACGCTAACTGATGTTTGTTGTCAGTTTTCTAGTGTACAGAAACATCTCTCTATTTCTTCTGTCCCACAGGCTAACTGATATTTGTGGTCAGTTTTCTAGTGTGCAGAAACATCTCTCTATTTCTTCTGTCCCACACGCTAACTGATATTTGTGGTCAGTTTTCTAGTGTACAGAAACATCTCTCTATTTCTTCTGTCCCACAGGCTAACTGATATTTGTAGTCAGTTTTCTAGTGTGCAGAAACATCTCTCTATTTCTTCTGTCCCACACGCTAACTGATATTTGTTATCAGTTTTCTAGTGAACAGAAACATGTTTCTTCTGTCCCACATGCTAACTGATATTTGGGGTCAGCTTTCTAGTGTACAGAAACATCTCTCTATTTCTTCTGTCCCACAGCTAACTGATACTTGTGGTCAGTTTTCTAGTGTACAGAAAAATCTCTTTATTTCTTAGCTCCTACACACTGAAAGATATTTGTGGTCAGTTTTCTTGTCATAAGGTGTCTATCCATTTACTACTGAAGTGTAAATTCTCTTTTCTTAAAGGTGTCCCATAACCTATGTGGTGGTGGTTGTAGGGGAGCAAGGTGTCAGAAACCTCAGCTTCTCCAGGAGCCAGCATGATAAGGGCAGTGCCCATCTCCCTCTCCCTCGCTGCTTTACCTTCCCTGACCCTAAAGAGGGCAGGTACCCATTTCCTGATGGGTGAACTGGGGGACTGTACTTAAGCCAAGGCATGCAAAGGGTCACCCGCCCAATTGGTAACCACTCTTAATGCTCCTTCACTTTGGCTGGGGGAAAGCGAGCTGCTTTGACCACTGAGTGAAATTGCCTGTTTATATATACTAAACTCTTTGAACAAAGCTTACACATTATTTCTTATAATAGTAATCATTTTAACAACATTGAGCAGAGACTTCACATTTGATGAAGAAAAGAGTTGTTCATACTTCAAAGTCTTTGAATGTTCCACATAATATTTTCATAAACATTTTCGATGTGGTTATAAACAACATGATTGGATTGATAAACATTTTGTATGAGTTTCATGAAACATTAGACAAATATAAATGTAATGAAATTCGTCACCAATATCATCACTATTGCATTTTGTACAGTATCTTTTATTTCTTTGAATTCTCCCAAAACATAGGATATTTTTAATTAGGCAGATTGTTATTATTTGTGTGAAACTGGGCAAATGAACAGAAATATCGGATGGCAATAAGAGCAAATACTTTCCAACACAAAATTTTGTTTTAATCATTATATAATTTGTATAAATCACTTCTGTATTTACTACTGCTACCACTTATGAATAAATGCTTCATGTAAGCAATGTTTGACTCTGGTTGTGTCAAAAAAGCAATTGAAACTGCTTGGGGTCAAGTTTGGAATCCAAATCTGTGTAAAGCCAGTAGTGACGACCATTGTCAATTTTATTCTCTGTCACATGGAGGGAGGGAGGAGTTATTCTATTGTCTACTCTACCTTTTATTTATTTAGTTAGTTATTCTTTTATATGGAGGATAATGGAATAAGCACTCATGTACTTTTTTACATCCAGTCCCCATGTGTATGCAGTTTTGTAAATGTCATCTGTTCCCACCAGCACACAAAGGCCTACTCTTACCGAACAGGATTTACCCTGTGCACAAGTGTTGGCACACGGGGCCTGGGTTATAGTCTCATCCGAAGGACTTTGGGGGAGAGTGGAGTCAGCACTGATGTTAACTCCAGGAGAAAAATCTCCTCAATGGGGAATCAACCCAGTCATCATATTGCAAGTGCAATGTTCTGACTACTAGGTTATGCCGCTTATAATCTATAGATGTCTAGCACTTTCAGTCACAGCAGATGTCTGTAAAATGAGGGCTGCTCTCCCTGGGGAGAGAGTGTTGTTACAAGAGCAGGGCCACCCAGGTTTGAGGCTTCACTGTTCCTGTCTGCATGTCTTTGTTTCCTGTGAGAGTGGCTTTTTTTCTGCAGCACTTTGCCTGATAAATTCTCTTGTGGCCTGGTTGGGGTTTTTTGGTATGGTAAAGGTGTGTTGTGCACTGATCCCTGGTTTATCATCTCACTGAAAGACTGGCACCCAGACCACCTCTTATTGGATGGGGAAAATTATGGTTCAGGAGAGGATCAAACCCAAACACTTGTCACTTACTCCAGAGGGTGTCTTACTGCTAACCCCCAATAGCATCACAGTGATGTTTGCCATGGCATCAGACAGCCAGAAGAGGGAAGATGGGGCAGGAGGGGGGAGAGGTAGGGGGGCATGGGAGAGAGAGAGAGAGAGAGAGAGAGAGAGAGAGAGAGAGAGAGAGAGAGAGAGAGAGAGAGAGAGAGAGAGATATTCGGATTCGGAAATTTTTGTAACGGCCATTGCCCCTTAGAAGGGGTTCATACAAAATATAAACACACCACTTTCTAGGTTTTCAGAGATTGACATACCATGTTTACAACATACTGCATACTTTAAACGCTTTGTACAAATAAACAACAAGGTTTTTTGCAATTGTTTCATTTGGGGTAGTCATCAACATGATTCACTCACTCACTCAGTCCCATTTCCCAAAGGACGTAGGGGGGGACATGAGAGAAGACGCAACTGAGATCTTTTTCCATGCTTCACGATCCTGTGTGGCTATTAGGAGGCGTTGCAGGGGTTGGGCAGTCCAGTCTTTGATGTTGTCAACCCATGATTTCTTTTGGCGGCCTCTTCTTCTCTTGCCCTCGACTGTTCCTTGCAGGATGGTTTTTGCTAGGGTGTTGTGTCTTGTGGTGTGACCAAACCACATCAGCTTTCTCCTCTTTTGGTGGAGAGCAAAGGCTCTTGGGGGCCCACACGCTTTTTGATTTCTTCTTTCACATAGTTATTGGTCTTGTGTTCTTTGTATGATATTTTGAGGAGTCTTCTGTGGCACTTGTTCTCGAATGCTTGGATTTTTCTCTCTAACTCTGCTGTCAGAGTCCATGATTCACAGCCATATAGGAGGATAGATATCACGAGGGATTTGTAGAGGTGGTATTTGGTGCAGAAGCTGATGTTGTTGCTTCTGATGATCCTCTGGAGTCTGACTAGAGCAGATGTTGCTGTTGCAATGCGAGCTTTCACCTCATTGTTTGATGTGCCATCTTTTGTTAGGATGGAGCCTAAGTATTTGAATTGGCTCACCTCTTCCAATATTTCTCCATTCATCTTTATTTCCGTGCTGTCATTACTCGTGCTGTTGACCATGATCTTCGATTTCTCTGTACTGACCTCCATGCCGTATGCGCTCACTCGATGTGTTAGACTGTCTGTGAGGATTTGCAGTTCTTGTTTGCTGCTGCCCATGAGGTCAATGTCATCTGCAAATCTGAGGTTGCAAAGGGGTCTTCCACCAATGGAGATGGAAGTGTGGTGGTTTTGCAGTGTCTCTGTCATGATGTTTTCGAGGAAGAGGTTGAAGAGTACAGGTGAGAGAAGGCAGCCCTGGCGGACTCCAACCGTGGTCTTGAAGAACTCGCCCACGTGATTGTTCATGAAAACTGCACTTCTTGCATTCTCGTACAGAGCCTTGATGACGTCAATTAGGCAGTTGTCGATGTTGAAGTGCCTGAGTACTTGCCAGAGGCCGTCATGCCATACCCTGTCAAAGGCCTTTTTGAAGTCTATAAAATTGTGGTACAAGTCTTTTTGGTGTTGGAGATGCTTCTCTATCAGAATTCTCAGGTTGAAAATTTGTTCCATTGTGCTGCGTTTTGGTCTAAAGCCCGCTTGTTCTTCTGCCAGGAGTTTTTCTGCTTGGTTTTTCAGTCTGTTGAGGACTACCTGCAGCATGATCTTGCTAGGATGGCTTATGAGACTGATGGTTCTGTAGTTCTGACATTGCTTGAGGTTTCCTTTCTTTGGCAGGGGTATTACAAGAGACTGTGTCCATTCTTTTGGCCATTCTTTGGTGTCGTGGATCTTCTGACAAAGATCTGTGAATCGCCTTGCTGTTTCATTCCCTCCATTTTTTATGAGTTCAGCTGGGATGTTATCGATTCCAGGGGACTTCCCCTTCTTCAATTGTTTAATAGCTGTGTCTACTTTACACCTTAGTATTGGTGGGTCTTTATCTTGGTGTTCAGGGGGTTTGTTGGAAACTATGTTGGTATCTGGGCATAGTGGGTAGTTATACAATCCCTCACAGTATTCTGTCCAGCGTTGGAGGATGGCATTGTTTTCCGTTAAAAGATTTCCTTCTTTGTCTTCAATAACAGAGGCTTTAGGCTGTGTGGTTTTAGTTAGTGCTTTCAGAGTGTTGTAAGCTGTTTTGCTGTTTCCCTTGGCCATTCCATCTTCGATGTTGTTGCATTGTTCTTCTATCCACGCTTCTTTGGCTTCTCTTAATCAACATGATTAATTTGAATGAAACTGGTTGTCGAAAATACTTTAACGGAATCAGTTGCTCTCGCAGCTCTTTCAGCTCCGGACAAGACAAAACAAAGTGTAGTTCATTTTCAAGTGCATCATGACATAAAGGACACATCAAATAATGATCATTAACAGATTTATATCGATAAGAATGTAAATATATATCAGAAATACCAAATCTGAATTTAGTCATGATGCGTTTTCAGATGCCTATCTAAGTGCATTGACAAATATACTGGAACACAATGCAAAGGGTTCAACATTCTGTACATATCAAATCGATCACTCTCCTGAACATGTGAAGACCAATTCTGCCATCTGCAATCTACAGTCTTTGGCGAAACATATGAATGAACCCAGTTACGTCCCCTACACCTTGATTTTCCCATACAAAACCAAAACCGCATTCATATAACATTAATCTTATTCTCGTGGCCCAGTTTTT
>JASPKP010001303.1:0-10000 GCA_030674155.1 Stramonita haemastoma
TGGAAAAGGGGGGCCCAAAAATTGAGGCATTTCAGGGCCCGAAAAGGGGGGTTTTTTGGGGGCCCGGGCTTTTTTGGCCCAAACCGCGGCCCTTTTTGGCCCGGGGGGGTGGGTTTTGAAGCAGCCCGCGCGCCGCGCCCCTGTTGTTTTTCGTGTGTTTTTTTTGTGGCGGCCCCATGTGGAGGGGACCCTGAAATTTGACACACTGGTTTCATTTTTTATGGCTGTGTATTTTAAATTTTTATCGTGCGCGTGCTCTTGGTTTTCCCGGGGGGGCGTGCACTCTTTGCCCCTTGCTTCGGCCGGGGGGGAAAACCCCTCCTTTTCCAGCCCTTGAGGGGGGCGGGTTTTTTTGCCACCCAAATCCGGGCCACACACATCGGAGATGGTGGGGGAAGGGGGTTTTGGCCCTTTTCGTGCCATCTGGTTTTCCCGTCTCCCCAGGGGGTTTGGGGCGGGCAAAAGTTGAGGCAGGAAAAGGCCCGAAAAGGGGTCTTTTTTTTGGGGTCCCGTTTTTTGGCCCCAAAAAGCGCCCCTTTTTTGGGAGGGGGGTTTGGGGATTGGGAAAGCACGCCGGGGGCCCCGCACGCGCGCCCTGTTGGGTTTGGTTTAGGGTGTTGTTTTGTGCGCGCATGGGGGGGGACCCTGCCCCGTTTTACATTTGGGGGCATATTTTGTGGTTTTGTTTTTTCATTTTCACGTGCCGCGTTGGGGGTTTCGGTTCGGGGCCCCTAACCCCCACTTGCTTGCCGGAAAACCCCTCTCTCCCGCCCCTTGAGGGGTGCGGGGGTCGCCACAAGTCCGGCGGGCCCCCACACGGAGATGGTGGGGGGGGGGTTATGCCCCTTCAGTGCCATCCTTTTTCCGTCTGGGCCCAGGGGGGTTCTTTGGAGGAGGGCAAAAGTTTAGGCAGGAAAAGGGCCTTTTAAAAAAGGGGCTTTTTGTTTGGTCCCCGGGCTTTGGCCCCCCAAACCCCCGCCTTTTGGGCAGGGGGGGGGGGGTAAAGCATGCCGCGCGCGCACGCGCGACTTTTTTTGTTTTGTTCCCGTGGGGTTTTTTTGGGTTTCGCGGGGTTTTGGGGGGGAACCCCCTGCACTTTTACATGGGGCACATAAGGGGGTTGTTTTTTTCCCTTTTCCTCGGGCGCGCTTTCTTGGGGGTTTTGGGGGGTGCACTCCCACCCCGCTTGCTTGCCGGAAAAAACCCCCTCTCTCAGCCCCTTTAGGGGGGGCGGGCGCCACAAGTCCCGCGCCCACACTCAGGAGATGGGGGGGGGGAGGGGTTTTTTAGCATACTTGCCATCTTTTTTCCCGTCTGCCTAGGGGGGGCTTTTTTGGAGGCGGGCAAAAAGTTGAGGGCCCGGGAAAACCCCGGAAAAAAAGGGGGCTTTTTGGGGGCCCGGGCTTTTTGGCCCAAACCGGCCCCCTTTTTGGGGAGGGGGGGGGGTTATTGGGGGAAAGCCAAAGCGGGCGCCAAAGCGCGCTGGTTGGGTTTTTCAGTGTGTTTGTTTTGTGTGGGGGGGCGCATTTTTTTTTGGGGGGGACCCCCGCACTTTGACCCCGGGTGCCCTTTAAATGGGTTTTTTTTCATTTTCATCGGCGCGCTGCTTGGTTTTTCGGGGGGCGGGGGGGACTCTAGGGCCCACTTGCTTTTTCCGGGAAAAACCCCTCTTCTCCCGCCCTTTTTAAGGGGGGCGGTGTCCCCCACCCAAATCCGGGGCCACAACACATCGGGATGGTGGGGGGGATGGTGTAGCATACAGGGCCATTTGTCCGTCTGGGCCCGGGGTTTTTTGGGAGGCGGGCCCAAAAGTTGAGGAAAGGGCAGGCCTGGGAAAAAGGGGGCCTTTTGGGGGCCCGTCCTTTTTTGGGCCCCCAAAACCCCCGCCTTTTTTGGCAAGGGGGGGGGGTTTTGCCCTGCAAAGCGGCGGGGCCCGCGCTGGGTTTTTTACCCGTGTGTTTGTTTTTGTGGCCCGCATGTGGAAGGGGGCCCTGCACTTTGACCCCCGGGCCAAAATGGGTGGTTTTTTTTCATTTTTATCGTGCGCGCTTTCTTTGGGGTTTCGGTGCGTGCACTCTAGCCCCCCACTTTTTTCTTGGCCCGGGGGAAAACCCCCTCCCCCAGCCCCCGGGGAGGGGGTGCGGTGGGTTCCCGTCCCACAAGTCCCGGCCCCCCACACTTTGGAGTTGGGGGGGGGAGGGTGTAATTTTTGCTTAAAAGTGGGAAACTTGGTTCCCCCTCTGCCTAGGGGTCAAAGGAAGGGGGCCGGGCAAAAGGTTGGGGGCAAAAAGGGACAGGCCTGAAAAGGGGTTTTTTTGGGTCCCCTCTTTGGCCCAAACCGGCCTTTTTGGCAGGGGGGGGGGGTATTTTTCCTTTCCCCGCGGCGCAAAAGCGCGGGTGGTTTTTTGTCAGTGTGTTTGTTTTTTTGTGCGGCATGGGAGGGGACCCCCGCACTTTGAAAATGGTGCTTTATTTGGCTGTGTATTTTCTTTTTTATCGTGGGGCGCTGCTTGGTTTTTCGGGTGCTTTCGACCTTTGCCCGGGCTTGCTTTCCGGAAACCCGCTCTCTCAGCCCTTGAAGGGGGGCCCCGGTTTTCGCCACAAATCCGGCGCCACAAAAAAACAAAAAACCCCAATGGGGGGGTGGGGGAAAGGGTTTTTTGCATAAAAGTGGCCCCTCTTGTCCCTCTGGCCCTAGGGGGCTTTTGGGGGCGGGCCCAAAAATTGAGGCAGGCAAGGCCTGAAAAGGGGTTTTGGGGTCCCCGGGGCTTTGGGGCCCCAAAACCGCGCCCTTTTTTTGGGGCGGGGGGTTTGGGATTAAAAGCATGCACGCGCGCGCCGGGCCCCCGCGGTTTTTTTGGGCAGGGTTTTTTTGTTTGTTTGTGTGGGGCGCATTGTTGGGGGGGGACCCCCTTTCACTTTTGACCCTGGTGCATTATAAAGGCTTGTAAATTTTTAAATTTTCATCGTGCGCGCTGCTTGGGGTTTTTGGTGTGGGCCTCTAGCCCCCCACTTGGGTTGCCGGGAAAAACCCCCTCTCTCCAAACCCTTTTAGGGGTGCGGGGTCGCCACAAGTCCCGGGGGCCACACCATCCGGGGGATGGTTGGGGGGGGGTGTACTTTTATACAATGCCCCTCTTGTCCGTCTGCCTAGGGGTCTGGGGGCGGGGAAAAAATTGAGGGGCCCCGGGGCAGGCCCCAAAAGGGGTCTTTGGGGCCCTTCTTTGGGCCCCAAAACCCCCGCCTTTTTGGCAGGGGGGGGTTTTGGGTAAATGCATGCCCGCCGCGCCACGGCCCCGCGGTTTTTTTTGTCAGGGTTTTTTTTTGTTTTTTTTTTGTGCGGGGGCATGTGGAGGGGGGCCCCCCGCACTTTGGCATGGGGGCATCATATGGGGGTGTTTTTTTATTTATTATCGTGCGCCTGCTTGGTTTTTTGGTTTTTGGGGTGCACTCTAGCCGACTTTTCTTCCCCCGGAAAAAACCCCCTCACAAAATAAGCCCCCTTGAGGGGGGGCCGGTTTTCCGGCCCCCAAAATCCGGCGCCCACACTCATTTGGAGATGGGGGGGGAGGGTGTTTTGCTACGTGCCATCTTGTTCCCCTCTGACCCCCCCCCCCCCCCCCCGGGGCTTGGGAGGCGGGGAAAAAATTGGGGGGCAAAAGGGGAAAGGAACCTTGGAAAAAAAAAGGGGGCTTTGGGGGGCCCTCTTTGGCCCAAACCGCGACCTTTTTTGGGAGGGGGGGGGGGTATTTTCATGCCGGGGCGCGCACGCGCGTGTTTTTTTGTCAGTGTGTTTGTTTTGTGTGCGCGCAGTTTGGGGGGGAAACCCTGCCCTTTGCCCTGGTTCATTTATATGGGTGGGGGTTTTTTTCTTTTCAACGGGCGGGGCTGTTGGTTTTCGGTTTTTCGTGCACTCTGCCGACGGGGCTTGCCCGGGGAAACCCGCCCTTTTTCCCCCAAAACCCCCTTTTAAGGGTGCGGTGTCCCAAAGTCCCGCCACCCCAAAATTTGGGGATGGTGGGGGAAGGGGGGGTATGATAAGTTTGGGCCCTCTTTGGGCCGTCTGCCTAGGGGGTCTTTGGGGGCGGGGGCAAAAATTTTGAGGCAGGACAGGCCTGAAAAGGGTTCCTTTGGGGTCCCGTCTTTGGCCCAAACCGCGCCTTTTTGGGGGGGGTGGGTTTTTTTTGGGGGGGGGCCCCCTTTTGGGGAGTTTTGGGGGGGGGCCCAAAAGGGGCCCCCTTTTCCCTTTCCCCTTTTTTTTTTTTTATTATTTTTTTTTTTGGGGCCCTTTCCCCCCCCCCCTTTTCCCCAAAAGGGGGGGGGCCACGGGGGGCCTTTCCCCCTTTTGGGGGGGGGGGGAATTCCCTTTTGGCCGGGGCCGCCGGGGGGGGGGGAAAAAGGGGGGGGCCCCCCCCCCCCCCCCCCCCCCCCCCCCCCCTTTTTGGGGGGGGGGTCCCGGGGGGGGGGGGGTTTTTAAAAGGGGTTTTTTTTTGGGTTCCCCCCTTTTGGGGGCCCCCCCCCCTTTTTGGGGGGGGGGGGGGGCCCCCCCCCCCCTTTTTTTTCCCTTTTTTTTTTGGGGGCCCCCCCCCCGGGCCCCCGGGGGGGGAAAATTTGGGCCCCTTTTTTGGGGGGGGGGTTTTTTTTTTTTTTGGGGGGGGTTTTTAAAAAAGGGGGGCCGGGCCGGAAAAGGGGTTTTTTCCCCCCCTTTTTTTTCCCCCCCTTTTTTGGGGGGGGGTTGGGGGGGGGGGGGGGGTTTTTTTTTTTTGGGGGGTTTGGGGGGGTTTTCCTTTTTTTTTTTTTGGGGGGTTGGGGTTTTTTTTCCCGGGGTTTTTTCCGGGGTTTTCCCCCTTTTGGGCCCCCCCCCGGGGCCCCCGGGGGGGGTCCGGGCCCCCCCCCCCCCCGGGGGGGGGGGGGGGAAAAACCTTTCCCCTTTTTTGGGGGGGGGGCCCTTTTTGGGGGGGGGGGGAAAATTTTAAAAGGGGGTTTTTGTTTGGGGTTTTTCCCCCCCTTTTTTTTGGGGGGGGGGGGTTTTTGGGGGGGGTTTGGGGGGTTTTTTTAAGGGGTTTTTTGGGGTTTTTGGGGGTTTGGGGGGGCCCCCAAAAAAGGGCCCCCGGGGGGGTTTTTTTTTTTGGGGGTTTTTTTTTTGGGGGGGGGGGGGAATTTTCCCCCCCCCCCCCTTTTGGGGGGGGGGAATTTTTTTCCCCCCCCCTTTTTTTTTTTTTAAAAATTTTTTCCCCGGGTTTCCCAAAAGGGGCCCGGGGGGGGGGGGTTTTTTTCCGGGGCCCCCAAAAACCCCCCAGGGGGGGGGGATTTGGGGGGGGGGGCCCCCCGGGTTTTTTTTTGGGGGGGTTCGGGGGGGGGCCCCCCTTGGTTTTGGTGCGTGCCCTCTTTGGGGCCCAAATTGCTTGCCGGAAACCCCTTCTCACCAGGCCCCTTTATCCGGGGGGGGGTGTCCCACAAGTCCGGCCTTGTGAGGGGGCCCCCATTTTTTACAAAAGGGGGAAACCCCGCCACTTTTTCATGGGTTGGGTTAAAGGGGTGTTTTTAATTGTCCCTTTTTTATATTGCGGGGTGCTTGGGGGTTTTGGTGCGTTTGGGCCCCTAGCCGCCTTTCCCTTCCCGGAAACCGCTCTCCAAAACCCACTTTTGAGGGGTTTCGGCTTAGGCCCCCAAGTCCGGGGCCACCCACATTTTTCGGCCGTGGGAAAGGGAGGGTGGGTTATGCATTAAGTTTGCCCAAAGCTTTTTAGGGAGCCCCCGGGGTGTGGGGAACCGGCCCAAAAAGTTTAAAGGGAGGCGTGCGTGAAAAAGGGGGGTCTTTGGTGGTTTTTGTCTTTGGGTTTCCCCTTTTTAATTTTTTCCCCCCTTTTTGGGGCGGGGGGTGGGGAGTGCAGGGACGCCGCGCCACCGCGGGGGTGGTTTTTGGGCAGTTTTTGTTTGTTTGGTGCGGGGCAAATTTTTTGGGGGGAAAATGGCCCCTTTGACCTGGTGCCTCTTTTGGGGGGGGTATTGGTTTTTTATCTTGGGGCGCTGCTTTGGGTTTTCGTTCCCCCCACTCTAGCCAAAAACTTTAGGGGTGTTTGCTTTTTGAGGGGGTTGGTTTTTGGGGCCCCCCACAGGGTTCGGCGCCAAAACCCAAAATCCGGGGAAAAAGGGAAGGCTTGGGGGGGTTGTTTGCCCAAAAAGTGGGCCCTTTGTCCCCGGTGGTAGGGTTTGTGTAAAAAGGGGAATTTTGTTGAGGCCCCGGGCGGGCCCGAAAAAAGGGGACTTTGGGGCCCGTCCCTTTTGGCCCCCAAAAACGCGCCTTTTTTTTTGGGGGGGGGGGGGTTTTGGGTTTTTTTGCCCCGCCCGCGCCCATTTCGTGGTGTTTGTCAGTGTGTTTGGGTTTTTGTGCCCCGCATGTGGCGGGGGGCCCGGGCCTTTGACCTTTGGGGAAAACCCTATGTGTTTTTTTGTCATTATTATCGTGCCCCCCGGGTTTTTTGCTTTTTCTTCTCTCTTTTTTTCTCCTTTTTGTTCCCCCTTTTTCCCCTTCCCCTCTTTTTTTTTTCCTTTTTTCTCTTTCCCCTCTCCTCTCTTTTTTCCTCTTTTCTCTCCCCCCCTCTCCCCCCTGTCTCTCTCTCCCCTCCCCTTTTTTTTCTTTCACTCCTCCCTCTTTTTTCCCCCTTCTCTGTATGTTTGGGGGGGTTTTTAAAAAAAAACGATTTTAAAAGGACATATTTTTTTTAATAAAACAGGAAAACCCGGGGCCCCCTGTTTTGACAGACTTTCCCGCCCCTTTAAACCTTGGGGGTTTTCCTTTTTTATTTCGTTTAAAAATTTTTTTAAAAAAGCCCCTTTTTTTTCCTTTTTTTTAGGGGTTTGGGTTTTTGTCTGTTATAATGTAAAGCAAACATAACAAGGGGGTTTAAAGGGGGAAAAAGGGGGGGGGAGTGGGGGGGGGGGGGTTTTTGATGTTCGTTTTGGGGGAAAGGGCCGGGGGGGGGGGGGGGGAGGGGTTTTGTTGGGTTGTTGGCTGGGTTTTTTTGTTTTTGTTTTTTTTTGTTCCCCTTTTTTTTTTGTATTTTGGGGGGTTTCCTTCTTGTTGTTTTGTTGTTTGTTTTTTCATTTTAGTTTTCCCCCAAATTCAGGGGGGATGTTTTCCCCCAATTTTTTCTGTGGTTTTTTCCTTGGGGGCTGTCTCCGCCTGTCTGTTTGTTTTCCCGCATCTGTTTAAAAATTTTTTTTTTTGTCTCCCCCATTCCCCCCCCCCCCCCCCCCCTCCCCCCTCTCGTGTTTTTTTTTTTGTCTGGGGGCCCCCCCTCTCTTGACTCTGTCTCTGCCTTTTTTCTCTGTCTCGTCCCCCAAAAATTTTTTTTCTGTCTCTGTTTTTTTTCTCGGGGGCTGTCTCACTCTCCTTTTTTCTCTCCTCCTTTTTCCCCTCTCTCTCTCTTCCCCTTTTTTCTCCTCTCTCCCCCCTCTCTCTTTTTCCCTCTCTCTCTCTCTCTCTCTCTCTTTTCTCCCCTTTTTTCCTCTCTCTCTTTTCTTTGAGTTTTTTTTTTTTCACCCTTTGAAATCGAAAAAAAATGTCCAATATTCATTTTTTTTAAAATGTTAAACATCCCGTTTAATGGACCCAAGCATTTTTTTTAATTTTTTAAAAATTGGGTTTCCCCCTTTTTTTTAAAAACCCCCCCCGGGGTAAGGGGGTTTTTTTTTTTAAAAAAAATTTTTTTTTTTTTGTTACATTTTTTGGGTTTGGGGTTTTGCCCCCCCTACAAATAATAAAAGAACAAACAGTTATAAATGGCTATTTTGGGGTTTTTTGTTTAAACCCAAACAAATTAAATTTTTTGTTTGAAATATGTCCACTTTTTAGTTTTTTTTGTTTAATTTTTTTCAGCGTTCTGTTCTGGGTTGTTAATGTTTCTTTTTTTTTCGGTTTATTTTTTGGGGGGGTGTTGTTGTGGGTTGTTTTTTTTTTTCTTTTCAAAGGTGGGAAAGGGGGGGGGATGGGGGTTTTCTAGATAATTAAAAATTTTTTTTTAACTTAATTGGTGGGGGGTTTTAGGTGGGGAAATTTAAAACCCAAAAATATTACTTAGTTTTCGGGTTTTTTAAAACCATTACAAAATAAAGGGATTTTGTTTTTTTTTTTATTTCTTTTTTTGGTTTTCGATTTTTTTTGTTACTTTTGTTTTATTTCTTTTGTTCGTCCCTTTTTTTCTTTTCCCCTTTTTTTTTTTTTTTCCTTTTTTGAGAGGGGACCTGGAGAAAAGGGGCTTTTTTTTTTTCTCTTTAAAGGTTGGGGGGGGGAGGGGGGGAAAGGGGGGAAGATAAGTTCTTTGAATAAACCCCCTTTGATAGTAAAAAGGCCCCCTTCCCCCAAATTAAGTTTTTTATTAAGTCAACACCAACCTGGGTTAAAACAAAAAAAAAACCTCAGAAACAGCAACAATAACAAAAAAAAAAAATTTTGTTTGGGGTAGTAAAAAAAGGCAATTCTCCCCTTTCCCCCCCGAAGACAAAGAATTGCTTCTGGGCTTTTGATCGCAAGCCTAGAATTTTTGTTGGGAGGGAACCCCTTTTTTCCCCCAAAAGAGACCCCCCCTCCCTCCCCACTCCCCCAAATAGCAGGGAAAAAACCCAAACCATGATTCGAATGGTTCCAGTGCCTCGCGGGAGCCCCCGAACTTGTCAAAAGGGCCACGGGGCCCTACCATTGGGGGGTTCCAATTCCCCATTTTTCCTCGAGATTGTATTAAAGAAGCGTCCCCTTACTTTGGGGAAAATGAGGGTCCGCGGTTCCATCCAATTGGAAGTCGGACTTTCTGTTATTCGTTTTTGGGAAAACAGTGGTGCTCCTTTTTTACCCACAGCCCCCTGATTGGAGCAATGACATCGCTACCACTACAAGCTAAATAGTGGCATCAAACATTTAAAAATAATTTCACAAAACAAATATAAAACAGTTTTATAATCGGATAAAAAAGATTTTTAAAAAGTGTAAACTTTGAAAAACAAAGACAAAAAAGAAAATTTAAATTTAAAAAAAAAAGTAAAAAATAATAAATAAGGGTGGAGAAGCAAGGCATGAAACTTTTAAATTACTCCACATATTCTTTAAACTAAACATGGGGCCTAACAAACCAAAGTCTTAAAGCATATAAAAAACCCCAAACTGTATTTGAAAACTTTTGTTATTACTGTTTTCCCTTTTTGGGTTTTTTGCATTTTTGGGTTGGTTTTCAAGTTCCAAACTAAGGTTATTTAGCTTTGGTCACCGTTGGATGGGGGGACCAGTGGGGCCCTTGGTTTTCAGTAAAAGTTCCCCAGTTCACCCAGCTTGTAAAGGGTACCTACCCTTATTTAGGGGGCAGGGAAGGTAAAGCCCGCGGGGAAAGGAGATGGGCGCCACCCTCAACATGCTGGCCCCCTTTGAGAAGCTGAGGTCTCTGGAAGCCCCTCCCCTACGTCCTTTTTAGGTTATGGAACACCTTTTTACTTTGTATTTATTTTTTTTTAAATTTCGGCTTTTTTTAAAATATAGTTTTAAATTTTTAGGTCCAGTAAAACAGGGGTAAGGTTATTTTAGTTTTTTTTTTATATTCGTTTGTATATGATTTCAATTTTTCGCAACCGACCCTTTTTATGTTTTGGTGTTCATAGTATTGGGAGACATTTTTGTTTGCTGAAATTGAGATTTGTTTTTTGTTTAGAACTCAGAAAAATTGTTTGCTTTTTCACTAAGTTATGAATTACTTTGCACGGCCTGTATTAGTGTATGGGCTGTGTGTGTGTGTGCGTTGAAACTGTTTGTGTGGTCTGTAAAGAAGGGGCGGGGATTGAGGGTGTTTTCGTATTTTGGGGGTGTTTGTGTGTGTGCGTATTTGCGGGTGTGTGCCCTAATGTGTGTGGGCGCGTGGGGGTTTTTATTGTGGTGTGTGCAAAAAACGTTTTTTTTTATTTTGATTTATTTTTTCTTTTGGGTTTGGTTCTGGTGTTTGCGTAGTTTATGTGT
>JASPKP010001303.1:22500-30082 GCA_030674155.1 Stramonita haemastoma
TCTCTCTCTCTCTCTCTCTCTCTCTCCTCTCTCTCTCTCCTCTCTCTCTCTCTCTCTCTCTCTCTCTCTCTCTCTCTCTCTCTCCTCTCTCTCTCTCTCTCTCTCTCTCTCCTCTCTCTCTCTCTGTCTGTCTCTGTCTCTGTCTCTGTCTCTGTCTCTCTCTCTCTGTCTCTCTCTCTCTCTCTCTCTCTCTCTCTATCTCTCTCTCTCTCCTCTCTCTCTCTCTGTTTATATGCCCATTTCTATAAATAAAAACTATTGGAATGTGCTTACGTCAAATATTTTATGAAGACTTTTTATTAAAGATTTTACAGTGGAAATTGCATCGAACCGTTTTTGTCCAAATTTCTTAATCTTTGTCTGTCTGTCTGTGAGTCTATCTGTCTGTCTTTCTATCTGTCTGTCTTTCTATCTGTCATGTATGTATGTATGTATGTATGTATGTATGTATGTATGAATGTATGTATGTATGTATGCATGTATGCATGTATGCATGTATGCATGTATGCATGTATGCATGTATGCATGTATGCATGTATGCATATGTATGTATGTATGTATGTATGTATGTATGTATGTATGTATGTATGTATGTATGTATGTATGTATGTATGTATGTATGTATGTATGTATGTATGTATGTATCTGTGTGTGTGTGTGTGTGTGTGTGTGTGTGTGTGTGTGTGTGTGTGTGTGTGTGTAATATCATGCACCACAGTAATCTGTGGGGTCCCTTCCATACGCACAAACACAAAAAACCGCACATACAAACACCAGCGAACGCATTCACGCGCGCATGCATACCCACCCTCCCATGAATATGAGCTAAAGAACTGGAAGCATTGTGACGCAAACGCCGTTTTCGGGACCTTGCCGCCCGCACTTTTCCGCAGTTCAAGAGCCCAGGGCACTACGACCGTATTCTACACTACGCAGACAAACTGGACAACAATTTTGGATGTGTGTGGCACTGGAATTGTGGCGACACCTCGGCCCGGAAGATGGCAACCCTGCTTGTTCAGAGACAAGTTTGTCGCATAGAAACAGTGTACAGTGTACACAAAAATCACCCCTACAACACCATCCAATAATAATTTCATATAATATCACGTACCACAATAATCTGTGGGGTCCTCTCCACACGCACAAACACAAAAAACCGCACACACAGACACTAGCGAATGCACGCACGCGGGCATGCATACGCACCCTCCCATGAATAAGAGCTAAGAAACAAGAAGCATTGTGACGCAAACGATGTTTTCAGGAGCTTGACTAACGCACTTTTCCGCAGTTCCAGAGCCCAGGGCACCACGACCGTATTCTACACACTGCAGACAACTTGGACAACAATTTTGTATGTTTGTCGCATTGGAATTGTGACGACACCACGGCCCGGAAGTTTGGAACCTGGCTTGTACAGAGCCAAGTTTGTCGCATAGAAACAGGGTACACTGTACGCAAAAATCACCCCTACAACACCATCCAAAAATAAATTCATATATTATCATGCACCACAGCAATCTCTGGCGTCCCCTCCATACTCACAAACACAAAAAACCGCACACACAATCACCAGCGAACGCACGCACGCGCGCATGCATATCCACCCTCCCATGAATAATAGCTAAAGAACTAGATGCATTGTGACGCAAACGCCGTATTTGGGACCGTGCCGCCCGCATTTTTCCGCAGTTCCGGAGCCAAATGCACCACGATGCGTATTCTACACTACGTAGAGAAACTGGACAACTATTTTTTATGTGTGTGGCACTGGAAATTTGGCGACACCACGGCCTGGAAGATGGCAACCCTGCTTGTACAGAGCCAAGTTTGTCGCATAGAAACAGGGTACAGTGTACGCAAAAATCACCCCTACAACACCATCCAATAATAATCTGAAAAAATATTATGCACCAGAGTAATCTGTGGGGTCCCCTCCACCGCACAAACACAAAAAATCGCGCACAAACAAACACCAACGAACGCACGCACGCGCGCATGCATACCCACCCTCCCATGAATAAGAGCTAAAGAACTAGAAGTAATCTGACACAAACGCCGTTTTCCGGACCTAGTCGCCCGTACACTTCCGCAATTCCAGAGCACAGGGCACCACGACAGTATTGTACACAGTGCAGACAAACTGGACGTCCATTTTGGATGTGTGTGGCATTGGAATTGTGGCGATACCACGGCCTGGAAGATGGCAACCCTGCTTGTACAGAGCCAAGTTTGTCGCATAGAATTAGGGTACAGTGTACGCAAAACTCACCCCTACAACACCGTCCAATAATAATTTCATCTAATATCATGCACCACAGTAATGTGTGGGTTCCCCTCCACACGCACAAACACAAAAAACCGCACACACAAACACCTGCGAACGCACGCACGCGCGCATGCATACCCACCCTCCCATGAATAAGAGCTAAAGAACTAGAAGCATTGTGACACAAACGCCGTTTTTGAGACCTTGCCGCCTGCACCTTTCCGCAGTGCCAGAGCCCAGGGCCCACGACCGTATTCTACACTATGCAGACAAACTAGACAACCATTTGGGATGTGTGTTGCACTCGAATTGTGGCGACACCACAGCCCAGAATATGGCAACCGCGCTTGAACAGAGCCAAGTTTGTCACATAGAAACAGGGTAGTGTGTTCGCAAAAATCACGCTTACAACACCATCCAAAAATAATTTCATATAATATCATGCACCAGAGTAATCTCGGGGGTCCCGTCCACACGCACAAACATAAAAAACCGCACACAAACATCATCAAACGCACGTACGCGCGCATGCATACCCACCCTCCCATAAATAAGAGTTAAAGAACTAGAAGCACTGTGACGCAAACGCCATTTTCGGGACCTCGCCGCCCGCACTTATCCACCGTTCCAGAGCCCAGGGCACAACGATCGTATTCTACACTATACAGACAAACTGAACAACAATTTTGGATGTGTGTGGCACTGCAATTGTGGCGACACCACGGCCCGGAAGATGGCAACGCCGCTTGTACGGAGCCAAGTTTGTCGCATAGAAACAGGGTTCATTGTACGCACAAATCACCCCTACAACACACATCCAATAATAATTTCATATAATATCATGCACCACAGTAATCTCTGGGGTCCCTCCACTCGCAGAAACACAAAAAACCGGAAACAGAAACACCAGCGAATGTACGCACATGCGCATGCATACCCGCCCTCCCATGAATAAAAGCTAAAGAACTAGAAGCATTGTGACGCAAACGCCGTTTTCGGGACCTTGCCACCCGCACTTTTCCGAAGTTTCAGAGCCCAAAGCAATGCAACAGTATTCTACAATATGCAGACAATGTGGACAATTATTTTGCATGTGTGTGGCACTGGAATTACGGCGACACCTCGGCCCGGAAGATGGCAACCCCGCTTGTACAGAGCCAAGTTTGTCGCATAGAAACAGTGTACAGTGTACGCAAAAATCACGCTTACAACACCATCCAATAATAATTTCATATAATATCATGCACCACAGTAATCTCTGGGGATCCCTCCATACGCACAAACACAATAAACCGCACACACAACCACCAGCGAACGCACGCACGCGCGCATGCATACCCACGCTCCCATGAATAAGAGCTAGAGAACTCGAAACATTGTGACGCAAACGCCGTTTTCGGGACGTTGCCACCCGTACTTTTCCGCAGTTCCAGAGCCCAGACCACCACGACCGTATTCTACAGTATGCAGACAAACTGGACAACAACTTGTGATGTTTGTGGCACTGGAATTGTGGCGACACCACGGCCCGGAAGATGGCAACCCGGCTGGTAGAGAGCCAAGTTTGTTGCATAGAAACTGGGTACAGTGTACGCAAAAATCACCCCTACAACACCATCGAATAATAATTTTATATAATATCATGCTCCACAGCAATCTGTGGGGTCCCCTCCAGACGCACAAACACAAAAAAAACTACACACACAAACACCAGCGAACGCACGCACGCGCGCATGAATATCCACCCTCCCATGACTAACACCTAAAGAACTAGAAGCATTTTGACGCAAACGCCGTTTTCGGGACCTTGCCGCCCGCACTTTTCCGCAGTTCCAAAGCCCAGGGCACAACGACCGTATTCTACACTATGCAGACAAACTGGACAATTATACTTGATGTGTGTGGCACTGGAATTGTGGCGACACCACGGTCCGGAAGATGGCAACCCCGCTTGTACAGAGCCAATTTGTCGCATAGAAACAGGGTACGGTGTACGCAAAAATAACCCTTACAACACCATCCAATAAGAATTTCATATAATATCATGCACCACAGTAATATGTGGGGTCCGGTCAACACGCACAAACACAAAAAACTGCACACAGAAACACCAGCGAACGGACGCACGCGCGCATCCGTACTAACCCTTCCATGAATATGAGGTAAAGAACTAGAAGCATTTCGACGCAAACGCCGTTTTCGGGACCTTGCCGCCCGCACTTTCCGCTGTTCCAGATCCAGGGCACCATGACCGTATTCTACACTATGCAGACAAACTGGACAACCATTTTGGATGTGTGTGGCACTGAAATTGTGGCGACCCCACGGCCCGGAAGATGGCAACCCCGCTTGTACAGAGCCAAGTTTGTCGTATAGAAACAGTGTACGTTGTACGCAAAAATCACCCCTACAACACCGTCCAATAATACTTTCATATAATATCATGCACCACAGTAATCTCTGGGTTCCCCTCCATACGCACAAACACAAAAAACCGCACACACAAACACCAGCGAACGCACGCACGCGCGCATGCATACCCACGCTCCCATGAATAAGAGCTAAAGAACTAGAAGCATTGTGACGCAAACGCCGTTTTCGGGACCTTGCCGCCCGCACTTTTCGCCCGCACTTTTATGATGTGTGCGGTTTTTTGTGTTTGTGCGTGTGTAGGGGAACCCACACATTACTGTGGTGCATGATATTATATGAAATTATTATTCGATGGTGTTGTAGGAGTGATTTTTGCGTACACTGTACACTGTTTCTATGCGACAAACTTGGCTCTGTACAAGCGAGGTTGCCATCTTCTGGGGCTTGTTGTCGCCACAATTCCAGTGCCACACACATCCAAAATGGTTGTTCAGTTTGTCTGCATAGTGTAGAATACGGTCCTGGTGCCCTGGGCTCTGGAACTGCGGAAAAGTGCGAGCGGCAAGGTCCCTAAAACGGCGTTTGTGTCACAATGCTTCTAGTTCTTTAGCTTGTATTCATGGGAGGGTGGGTATGCATGCGCGCGTGCGTGCGTTCGCTGGTGTTTGTGTGTGCGGTTTTTTGTGTTTGTGCGTGTGGAGGGGACCCCACAGATTACTGTGGTGCGTGATATTATATGAAATTATTATTGGACGGTGTGGTAGGGTGAGTTTTGCGTACACTGTACCCTAATTCTATGCGACAAACTTGGCTCTGTACAAGCAGGGTTGCCATCTTCCAGTCCGTGGTGTCGCCACAATTCCAGTGCCACACACATCCAAAATAACTGTCCAGTTTCTCGGCATAGCAAAGAATACGGTCGCATTGCCCTGGGCTCTGGAACTGCGGAAAAGTCCGGGCGGCAAGGTCCCGAAAACGGCGTTTGCGTCACAATGCTTCTAGTTCTTTAGCTTGTATTCATGGGAGGTGTGGTATGCATGCGCATGTGCGTGTGTTCGCTGGTGTTTGTGTGTGCGGTTTTTTGTATTTGTGCGTGTGGAGGGGACCCCAGAGATTACTGTGGTGCATGATATTATATGAAATTATTTATGGATGGTGTTGTAGGGGTGATTTTTGCGTACACTGTACCCTGTTTCTATGCGACAAACTTGGCTCTGTACAAGCAGGGTTGCCATCTTCCGGGCCGTGGTGTCGCCACAATTCCAGTGCCACACACATCCAAAATGGTTGTCCAGTTTGTCTGCATAGTGTAGAATACGGTCCTGGTGCCCTGGACACTGGAACTGCGGAAAAGTGCGGGCGGCAAGGTCCCGAAAACGGCGTTTGCGTCACAATGCTTCTAGTTCTTTAGCTCTTATTCATGGGAGGGTGGGTATGCATGCGCGCGTGCGTGCGTTCGCAGGTGTTTGTGTGTGCGGTGTTTTGTGTTTGTGCGTGTGGAGAGGACCCCACAGATTATTGTGGTGCATGATATTATATGAAATTATTATTGGATGGTGTTGTAGGGGTGATTTTCGCGTACACTGTACCCTGTTTCTATGCGACAAACTTGGCTCTGTACAAGCCGGGTTGCCATCTTCCGGGGCGTGGTGTCGCCACAATTCCAGTGCTACACACATCCAAAATAGTTGCCCAGTTTGTCTACATAGTGTAGAATACGGTTGCATTGCCATGGGCTCTGGATCTGCGGAAAAGTGCGGGCGGCAAGGTTCCGAAAACGGTGTTTGCGTCACAATGCTTCTAGTTCTTTAGCACTTATTCATGGGAGGGTGGGTATGCATGCGCGCGTGCGTGCGTTCGCTGGTATTTGTGTGTGCGGTTTTTTTGTGTTTGTGCGTGTGGAGGGGACCCCACAGATTGCTGTGGTGCATGATATTATATGAAATTATTATTGGATGGTGTTGTAGGGGTGATTTGTGCGTACACTGTACCCTGTTTCTATGCGATAAACTTGGCTCTGTACAAGCGGGGTTGGCATCTTCCAGGCTGTGGTGTCGCCACAATTCCAATGCCACACACATCAAGTATAGTTGTCCAGTTTGTCTGCATAGTGTAGAATACGGTCTTGGTCTCACACACAAAAACACAAAAGTGTGCACACATGCGCGCGCATATCCCCCTCCCCCCCCCCCACGAATAAGACGCATTTCTAGAAGGTGTAACAAAGGATTGGTCACCAGACCAAGGGATAGATAAGTAAATAGATATTTAAGTAGATAGTGTGCGGTGGTTCGTACCCCGTTTGGGATCAAAACTTGTTCCCCATCCAGTAGACCCTGAGTAGTGCTAGTCTTTCGGATGAGACGATAAACCGAGGTCCCGTGTGTTACACATCACTATTTAGCGCACGTAAAAGAACCCACGGCGACCCTGGCAAAATTCTGTAGAAAAAATCCACTCTGATAGGAAACAAATACAGTTGCATGTAGGAAAAAAATGGGTAGGTGCCGCACTTGTGGCGACGCGCTCTGCACGGGAAGAGCAGCCCGAATTTCACGGAGACAAATATGCTGTGACATAAAGTGGTACAAAATACAAAAATACAAAATAATGTCTTCATTATTACTGATATGCTCTATGTGCGTACTGTGGAGTGTTTTGCAATACTATTTCTATATCCTTGTTTTGTATCTTTAGATCCTCTATCTGAACCACGCCAGAAGCTTTGTCAGTTCAACAGGGTGTGTGTGTGTGTGTGTGTGTGTGTGTGTGTGTGTGTGGTTGTGTGTGTGTGTGTGTGTGTGTGTGTGTGTGTGTGTTGTGTTTGTGTGTGTGTGTGTGTGTTTTGTGTGTGTGTGTGTGTGTGTGTGTGTGTGTGTGTGTGTGTGTGTGTGTGTGTGTGTGTGTGTTTGTTTCTGAAGAGAAACACACCAAAAA
>JASPKP010001304.1:2500-10000 GCA_030674155.1 Stramonita haemastoma
TCTCTGTCTGTCTGTCTGTCTGTCTGTCTGTCTGTCTGTCTATCTATCTATCTATCTATCTATCTATCTATCTATCTATTTGTTTATCTCTCTCTCCCTCTCCCTCCCTCCCTCCCTCCCCCTGTCTCTGTTACTCACTCTCACTGTCTGTCTGTCTGTCTGTCTGTCTGTCTGTCTGTCTGTCTGTCTGTCTGTATGTTTGTCTGTCTGTTGTCTCTATCTCTCACTCTCTCGCTCTCTGTCTCTGTCTCTGTCTGTCTGTCTCTCCCCCCCCCTCTCTCTCTTTATTTCTCTATCTCCCTCCTTCTCTGTCTGTCTATTTTTCTCTCTCCCTCCCTCCCTTTCTCCTCTCTCTCTCTCTCTTCTCTCTCTCTCTCTCTCTCTCTCTCTCTCTCTCTCTCTCTTCTCTCTCTCTCTCTCTCTCTCTCTCTCTCTCTCTCTTTGTGTGAAAACGTGCATTTATTTTTCTGTGAATGAGTCTGCAGGGAGCTGCTTTTAACAATCCATTATCCACCCCTTTGCTGCGCCTCGCTAATGGTCTTTTGAGGGTCGGCTGCCTAAATGAACTGCTCACGTCAGTGCTGCATGGTTCTGTGGTGGGAAATAAGGAACTGCCATTGAACATAATAGCAGCACAATCATGGTACATTAGGGGCTAGCTGCACAGCTGTTTAAAAAAGCCATGCGGTTGAAATGAAAGGGGGATTGGTTTAAAAGCTGTTGCTAACGCCCGCGTTAAACCTGTTACAGGACACAGTAAGAATGTGATCTCTTTTTTTTCCCCCTGTTTGCTCGTTTGGAAGTTAGGGTTAATTGTGTTACAGATATTTGTCACTACGTTTGTATAATAGGTTTTTACCTCGTTGTCTTTTGTAAACGTCGATTTTGTGATCTTACGCATGGACAATCTTACTCAAAGAAATGTCATGGCATAAGTACAAGCATTCTGTTTCTTGCCTATATTCTTTCCCATCCTGGGGAAATAGTCGTAATAGTTCATTTTGAAAAATAAAACTTCTTGCTACATATATTTTTTGTCGAAGATAATGAAATGATATTTACATCCACTCCCAGTGTGCATACTGTTTTGTAAATTTGTCATCTGTTCCCACCTCAGAATGCGTCATAAGATAGTTGTCAGAGGTCACCCACATGAAAAGGCAGCATTTGCAGGAAGGAAGCATTAGGTTTGAATTTTAAGAAAGATGATTTAACATTTGTTGTCTGACAATATTCTACAGGTATGGTGAAGCAACAATCATATTACAGTTCACAATAACTTGATGTCCCATTTCTAATAAGACATGTCCCATAAATAAGGACTTGTAAAACTTTCTGTTCATTTAGGTGAAAAGATACTGTATTCCCTTAGCCTATGTGGTCGTAAGGGAGCGAGGCGTCAGAGACCTCAGCTTTTCTACGGGGCAACATATTGAGGGCGGCGCCCATCTCCTCTCCCTTGCTGCTTTACCTTCCATGACCCTAAAGAGGGCAGGTACTCATTTACAGCTGGGTGAAATGGGGGACTGTAATGAAGCTAAGGTGTGCAAAAGGTCACCCATCTAATTGATATCCACGCTCAAGGCTGCTTAACCTTAGCTTAGGGAAAGAGAGCGCTCTGACCACTGTGCTACCCCGTCCATTTAGTGACCCAAATGTATCCTCCTTGAATGTTTGCCTGTAGTGTCTGACACAGCAAAAAGGTGAAAGTTTACTTCATGTTAGCTTTCCATCAAGGCATGGCATGAATCATGTCATCAGCCATGTTATCAGAGTAATTCCTTTACCAACATTAAAACAACCCCCCTTGTTGCAAAATATCCACTTGACAAGTCTACATTTGAATGCAAGCAAAGACTGTCTGTCTGACTTTATGTCTGTCTTTCTCTCTGTTTTTTTAAAATAATTTTAATTCCCTTTAAATGTGATAAAACAAAATGCAACAGAAATGCAAGACACAGTGGCCAGACTTTGCTTTTTACTCGGGGAGGTTTAGAAAAGGCATCTATTCGTATGGACGAATGGCCAGAGGTGAACTGTGTGCTCTCTCTGTCAGGATGACGGAGGAAATGGCGGCAATTGTGCTGCATGGGAATTGCAGGGTGAACTTTCCTGAGGAGCTTTACATGTCAGTTTTATCAACTTTGCGAGAAATAGACCGCAGAATTTTGGCATGGCAGGTTCGCAACAATTTTGAAGCTCACATCGCATGTGCACATGGATGCGTGAGATCACATAATATGTACACAAGGCGCACACGTAAGTTGTGTGTGTGTGTGTGTGTGTGTGTGTGTGTGTGTGTGTGTGTGTGTGTGTGTGTGTGTTGTGTGTGTGTTTGTATGGAAGTAAAGAGATAGTGTAGAAAGCGAAGAGGTTGATGATGATAAATCTCTACCCCCCGAAAAAAAGTTGTCAAGGTCAGAAAATCTCTCGAACCCAATTCATTTCAAACAGATAACTGTATCCACTCCTCTCCTCCTCACATCACCATCATCATCAAACGTCTCTTCACAGTGTGCTGACCCCAAGTGTCCATCATCAGCAAACTAAACTAACTCTCATTTCAATTTCTCTCTATTGAAAAAAAAGTAATCGCGCATTACTTCTGTACAAAAAGGCCATCAGGCCACACAGCCAGGATGGCAGGAGAGGAGGAGAGAGAGGCTGTGACCAGAGATAAGACACTTTCCCTTTCCCCTTTTTCCTGAGGGTGAGTCATAAAGTCCCTGTGTGGTAAACAGGACATCAGTCTAAATCTTCACTGACCTGGTTCTTCATTTGCACTCAATACCACGGCAAAGATAACGTGTACAGGTTTATGTATCAAGTCTGCTTCTTTAGCTTAAAGGTACTACCACCACGTTGAAGTATTATGGTAATAGGTAATAGTCGGACGTGATTTCGGTAATATAAAATGATAATTCTGGGTCCATTTTGCAATCTCCTGTTTGCAGGCCAAATTCCAACATGTTTTTTTTAGGACAAGATAAAAAAGAAGAATTGTAGTGTGTAGTAGAAAAAGGAAAATCAGACCCCATAAACATACACCATACATCAAGTGGCTGTTTTTCAAAATGAAGTTAACTTGAAGAGGGAATGAATAAATGCAAAAAAAAAAAACCTTGATTAACTACCTAACCTAAAACCATTTTGTTTCTGAATATGTCATGGGGATTGGATTTTAGTGAAAAGCATGTACAGTAGCGGAATAACAAAAAAATTCTTTCTTACATATTATGCATGCATGTATGTATGTATGTATGTATGTATATGTATGTATGTATGTATGTATGTATGTATGTATGTATGTATGTATGCATGTATGCATGCATGTATGCATGATGCATGTATGTATGTATGTATGTATGTAGCATGTAGCATGTACGCATGTAGCATGTAAGTATGTACGTATGTACGTATGTACGTATGTACGTAGTAGTATGTATGTATGTATGTAGTAGTACGTATGTATGTTCCAACTTTGCTTTTCTATCAATATCTTTAAACCAACTGTAATATTCTACCTGCTCCTGTGCCACCTTCTCCACTCCCCCCCCCCCCCCCCCCCAACCTACACACAGAAACTAGCACCTTCTGTTGACCTTCTCCACTTGTGGCTGAGAGGCTCTGATATCTTGGCGGTGTGGAATGGTGTTTGCTGGTTTGTTTGGCTTTTTAATTTGTCAAGTGCGGTGTAAAGTGACCTGCAGGGAACAAGGCTGCAGCCTGTAACCGGAGCTACAAGTTCTCTTCTGACAGTTTTAATAAAATATTTGTGTGTGTGTGCGTGTGGTGTGTGTGTGTGTGTGTGTGTGTGTGTGTGTGTGTGTGTGTGTGTGTGTGTGTGTGTGTGTGTGTGTGCGTGTGTGCGTGTGTGCGTGCACGTTTTACTGGTGAGTTAATAAAATGGATATTGCATGTAGGCAGAGAAGGAAACACAAACGGTGCACACAAAATATATCATCTCTCTCTCCCCCTCTCTCTCCTCCCTCCTCTCTCTCTCTCTCTCTCTTCTCCCCCTCTCTCCTTCTCTGTCTGTTGTCTCTCTCTGTGTCTCTCTCTGTGTCTGTCTGTCTGTCTGTCTTCTGTCTTCTGTCTGTCTGTCTCTCTGTCTGTCTGTCTCTCTCTCTCTCTCAATACTTTTACCAGAACATGGTTTTGAGAAGCTGCCTTAAAACTTTCAAAGCCCAGGCCCTTTGATGTCTACTGCATGCTAACAGTCAGCCTTTCAGTACCAGTCACTGTTGTGTCAGAAGGACCGCCATGCATGCTTGCACCCTGTGACATTGGCACAGGGCCTGTGTGCACTTGTTACTTTCATCTTTCACATTTATCTTGCCAAACCAGCGCATGATGGCTACAACGAACTGCGGATGACAAGAGCATTAGAAGCAGCTGATGACAGGATATTGGAAAAGTAGTTTCTAATAAAGAGGAAGCGTCAGATGTAAATGCTGAAAGGAAACTGTATTAGCCTTTTTTTTTTTGCAATCTAACAGCGTTCTAAACAAGCATGGCGCCACTGCTATACTGTCTAAGTAATGTTTGTTTCCTTTTGGGGGGCAGGATAACCCAGCAGTGAGAGTGTTGGGGTCGCAATGTGATGGATGGTCTTGTATTGAGCCCAGGTTCGAGCTACCACCGAGACGCCCATTTAAGCGGGATTTTTTCCCCTGGAGTTAACATCAGCACTGACTCCACTCCTTCACATGTTCTTCAGATGGGATGATAAACCATGACCCTGTGTGCTAATGCACACGTGTAATAACATCTTGCGCACATGTTTAAACCAATTTTGCTTTTGGGAAGAGTAGACCACTTGTGCGCGTAAGAATAAGAATAGATGACAAAAAGATATATTCAACAGAAAAGCAGCGTGTTTAGACATCCCCGAAGTCGGATTGCTGCTACCTTAATGGTCGACAAAAACTGTCCTATAACTATACACAAATTCACCATCGGTGATCGTGTGAGCTTTCGCCGAGGATCAATGACCAATGCTTCCAGTTTCTAACCAAGTTTTCAGAAAATGAAGATGTGTCAGAAATACCGCTGCTTGCTTGCTTAGCATCCCAACATATCTCCCATTCAGTGTTTGCGTGGAGTGTTATTTCTGATAATATAGCTTGACGTGAAAGCCCATCTGTCACTGAGTTCTGTTCAGCATAATATTGGGATGTAATAGCCAGTCTTGTCATATTTTTAATTTAACAAATGACATGCCAGAATCTCGTATGCAGATGTCAACACAACAACATGTTCGTTTGTATGGAAGTGTATTCTCTCTGTCTGTCTTATCTGTTTGTTTGTCTGTCTGTCTGTTGCTCTCTCTTCGCCTCTGTCTGTCTGTCTGTCTGCCTCTGTCACTTTCTTCATCTCTCTGTCTCTGTCTGTCTCTGTCTCTCTCTTTCTCTCTGTCTCTATCTGTCTGTCTGTCTGTCTGTCTCTCCCTCTTTCTCTTGCTCTCTCTCTCTCTCTCTCTCTCTCTCTCTCTCTCTCTCTCTCTCTCTCTCTCTCTCTCTCTCTCTCTCCTCTCTCTCTCTCTCTCTCTCTCTCTCTCTCTCTCTCTCTCCCCCTCCCTCTCTTATTCTCTGTCTCTGCCTCTTTCTATCTCTCTCTCTCTTTCTCTCTCTCTCTGTGGGGGAAAGGACAGCCTGGTGGTTAGAGTGATGTGCATTGCCCTCATGATCTGCTAACCCAGGTTTGAATCTCGATTAAAATCATTTTCCTCTGGAATTAATATCAGTGCCGACTCCACTCCCTCAAAAGTCCTTTGCATGAGACTTTAAACCGAAGTCCTTAGTATTAACACACAGAGAGCATCTTCCATAAACATTGAAACCCATTTCATTTTTTGGAAGAGTAGGCCATTGTGTGCCTATGGGAATGGATGACAAATCTGACAAATCTACATACCCGCGGGGACTGGCTGTAAAAAAAGTGTGTTATTCGATTATCCTCGGAATGAAAAGAATAAAATGAACAAATAAGTAAGATACATTTCGCTCTTACTCTTTTTTTTTTTTTACCTGGCCTATTCTCCTTTCTCCTCCACCTTTCCATCTACAATTATTATACAGGACAAAATCAAAACAACGCGAAAATGCAGAACATCTTGCGCACACGTTAAATCCTGTTCCGCTTTTTGTAAGAGTAGGCTATCGTGTGCCGGTGGGAACAGATGACAATATTTACAAAACTGCATGCACACGGGGACTGGATGTAAAAAAGGACAAGAGTTCTTATTCCTTTATCCTCGAAATAAAGGAAAGAATAAATGAATAAACAAATGAATAAATAAATAAGACAAAGTGGCAAGGCCGTTTGTTTACACCAAACACCCTGAGCATTTAGAACAGGCGTCCATGTGGATGATTGGCCAGAGGTGAGCTGTGTGCTCTCTGCTGTCAGGATGACGGAGGATGGCGGCAATTGGTGCTGGCATGGCAATTGCAGGGGGAACTCTTCCTGAAGAGCTTACATGTCACTTTTATCAACTCTTGCGAGCGAGAACTGTATGATATGCGTCTGAGAAGTTCGCAGGATTCTGAGGTGTGTGCACCTAGGCGAACAGCCTATGGGTGGGTGGGTGGGTGGGTGAGTGTTTTGGAGGGGGTGGATGTGAGTGTGTGTGTGTGTGTGTGTGTGTGTGTGTGTGTGTGTGTGTGTGTGTGTGTGTGTGTGTGTGTGTGTGTGTGGATGGATGGATGGATGGATGGATGGATGGATGGGTACTTAGGTTGGTGGGTGAGTTTGTGTGTCAAGACAATTCAAGTCGAAGTTTTATCTCTAGATGATACATTGAATAAGCAATGCATGTGCTTAAAAAAACAAAAAACAATGCGTATGTGTGTTGAGTGTGTATGAATACATCAGAAGTGCAAACACCCTTGCGTGCGCGCACACACACACACACACACACACACATGCACACACACACACACACACACACACACACACACACACACTCTCCCCCCCCTCTGCACACACCAGATAATCATCTTAACACTTACAGACAGAACTAAGGCGTAAACAGAGTTTGTTTGTTGGCTGCTTTGCAGGTGGCTTATGAAATTGGGAAAATGGGTATACAGGTTGTTTGTGGGCTGTTAGTGCAGATGGCTTATTTGAGGCAGTGGGTAAACAGAGGTTGTTTATTGACTGTTGTCACGTGGCTTATTTGAGGCAGTGGGTAAACAGAGGTTGTTTGTGGGCTGTTGTCACAAGTGGCTGACGTTTGGGTAAATAGAGGGGGTTTGTGGGCTGTGGTTTGCAGGTGGCTTATTTGAGGCAGTGGGTAAACAGAAGTTGTTTGTAGACTGTTGTCACAAGTCTTTCGGATGAGACTCTAGTCCGAAGCCCCATATGCGAACGCAAACAGAACATCTTGCGCACACGTTAAATCCTGTTCCGCTTTTCGTAAGAGTAGGCCATCGTGTGCCGGTGGGAACAGATGACATTTACAAAACTGCATACACATGGGAACTGGATGTAGAAGCG